>JAKFHU010002157.1:0-217463 GCA_023783475.1 Daubentonia madagascariensis | reverse complement strand
TTCTACTTTTAGTTTTTGAGGTATCTCGTATTACTTTCCCTAGGTTGTACTAATTCAGTCCACCAAAAGTGTGTGAGTGTTCCTATCACCATATCCCCACCAACTTGTTGTTTTGGGACTTTTGATATGAGCCTATCTCACTGGAGTTAAGTGATATCTCACTGTGGTTTTGATTTGCATTTCCCTGATGATTAGAGAAGTTGAGCAATTTTTACATGTTTGCAGGCCATTATTCTGTCTTCTTTTGAAAGTTTCTGTTCATGTCCTTTGCCCATTTTTTAATGGGGTTTGTTTAATTTTCTCTTGTTGATTTTCCTAAGTTCTGTATAGATTCTGGTTGTCAGCTCTTTATCAGATGTAGCATGCAAATTTTCTCCCGTTGTTGTCTGTTCACTCCAGTGATACTTCCTTGGCTGTGCAGAAGCTTTTTAATTTGATCAGGTCCCATTTATTTATTTTTGTTGCTTCTGTGATTACTTTGGTGGTCTTCTTCATGAATTCTTTACCTAGGCCAATGTCCATAAGAGTTTTTCCAATGTTTCCTTCTAGAATTCTTATGGTTTCACGTCTTAGGTTTAAGCCTCTTATCCATCGTGAGTTGATTTTTGTGAAAGGTGAGAGGTGTGAATCCAGTTCAGTCTTCTACATGTGGCCATCCAGTTTTCCCAGCACCATTTATTAAATAGGGAATATTTTACCCAGTGTATGTTTTTGTGGATTTTGTTAAAGATCAGATGACAGTATGAGGATGGTTTTACATTTGTTCCATTAGTTTATGTTCTTGTGCCAGTACCATGCTGTTTTGGTTACTAGAGCCTTGTTGTATAGTTTGAAGACTGGTAGATTGACATCTCCTAATTTGTTCTTTTTGCTTAAGAGTGCTTTGGCTAGACAGGGTCTTCTCTGGTTCCACATGAAGCGTAGAATTATTTTTTCTAGATCAGCAAAAAATGATGTTGGTATTTTGATAGGGACTGCATTGATTCTGTAAATCACTTTAGGTAGCAAAGACATTTTAACAACGTTGATTCTGCCTATCCAAGAGCATGGTAGGGTTTTCAATCTGCTTACATCCTTTGTGATTTCTTTTCTCAGTGTTTCATAATTTTCTCTATATAGGTCTTTCACTTCCTTAGTAAGATATGTTCCTAAATATTTAATTTTCTTTGGTGTTATTGTGAAAGTTATTGCATCTTTGATTTGTGTCTTGGCTTGACTGTTATTGGCATATATGAAGGCTATTGATTTGTGTGCATTGATTTCGCATCCTGAGACTTTGCTGAATTCATTTATCAATTCCAATAATCTCTTGGTTGAATCTTTGGGGTTTTCTAGATACAATATCATATCATCCATGAAGAGTGAAAATATGACCTCTTCTGCCCCTATTTGGACACCCCTGATTCCTCTCTCTTGTCTGATTTCTCTGGTAAGGACTTCCAGCACTATGTTGAATAAAAGTGGAGATAGTGGGCAACCTTGTCTGGTTCCAGTTTTAAGGGGGAATGCTTTCAATTTTTCCCCATTCAGTATGATGTTGGCTGTGGGTTTATCATATATGGCTTTAAAAATTTTGAGGTATGAGCCATCTATGCCTATATTGTTAAGAGTTCTTGTCATTAAAGGGTGTTGGATTTTGTCAAAAGCCTTTTGTCCATCTATTGTAAGGATCATATAATCTTTGTTCTTGTTTTTATTTATGTGGTGAATTACATTTATAGATTTGCGTATGTTGAACCATCCCTGCATCTTGGGAATGAAGCCCACCTGATTGTGTTGAATTATTTTTTTGATGTACACTTGAATTCAGTTTGCTAGGATTTTATTGAGAATTTTCACATCTATATTCACAAGGGATACTGGTCTGTAGTTTTCTATTCTTGTTGTGTCCTTTCCTGGCTTTGATATCAATGTGATATTGGTTTTGGAGAATGAGTTTGGGAGGATTCCATGTTTCTCGAAGTTTTCAAATAATTTCTGCAGTACAGGCACCATTTCCTCTTTGTAGGTTTGGTAGAATTCAGGTGTGAACCCATCTGATCCAGGGCTACTTTTTGTTGAAAGATTTTTTTATTACAGCTTCAATTTTGGTGCTTGATATTGGTCTGTTTAGAAATTCTATTTCTTTCTGATTGGGCCTAGGGAGGTAGTGTGTTTCTAAGAATTTGTCCATTTCCTCTACGTTTTCATGTTTTTGGGCATAGAGATTCTTGTAGTATTCAAAGACAATGTTTTGTATTTCCGAGATAACAGTTGTGACCTCTCCTTTTTTTATTTCTAAGGGAGCTTATTAGAGTCCTTTCCTTTCTGCTTCTGGTCAACCTGGCAAGTGGCCTGTCTATTTTGTTTATCTTTTCAAAGAACCAACTTTTCATTTTATTAATGTTCTGTATTGTTCTTTTGTTCTGAATTTCATTTAATTCTGCTCTGAACTTGGTTATTTCTTTTCTTCTGCTGGCTTTAGGATTGCTTTCTCTTCCTTTTCCATTTCCTTAAATGATTCATTAGTTTACTAATTTGTGACCTTTCTGTCTTTTGGATGTGAGCACTTAAGGTGATAAGTTTTCCTCTCAGTACTGCTTTTGCTGGATCCCACAGACTTTGATAACTTGTATCCTCATTATCATTCAGTTCAAAGAATCTTTTGATTTCCATTTGAATCTCCTCCTTGACCCAACAGTCATTCAGCAACAGATTGTTTAATTTCCATGTTTTTGTTGAAGATGTGAGTTTCTGTTGAAATTGATTTCTAATTTTATTCTGCTGTGGCCTGAAAAGATACATGGTATGACTTCTATTTTTTTGAATTTGTTGAGATCTGTTTTGTGGCCTAGGATTTGGTCTATTTTAGAGAGATTTCCATGAGCTGATGACAAGAACATATACTCAGTGTTATTTGGGTGGAGTGTTCTGTAGATGTCTGTTAGCCCCAAATGTTCTACAGTCCTGTTCAGGTCCGTTGTTTCTTTGCTTATTTTCTGTTTGGAGGGTCTGTCCAGTTCTTTCAGTGGGTTGTTGAGGTCCCCTGCTATTATGGTATTGCTATTTATTATGTTGCCTAGATCAAGCAGTATTTGCTTTATGTATCTGGACACTCCTGTGTTGGGTGCATACATATTTAGGATTGTCAAATCTTCTTGTATGATTTTGCCCTTCACCACTATATAGTGACCATCTTTGTCTTTCTTTACTTTTGTTGCTTTAAAGTTTATATCACCTGAAATAAGGATGGCTACTCCAGATTTATTTTGGTTTCCATTTGCCTGGAAAATTGTATTCCATCCTTTCACCTTGAGTCTGAATGAGTTCTTGCGTGTAAGATGTGTTTCCTGGAGACAGCAGATACTTGGCTTGTATTATTTAATCCATTCAGCTAGCTTATGTGTCTTCAGTGGGCAATTCAAGCCATTCACAGTTATTGAGAGAATTGATACTTGCAGGAGATTTCTGTTTATTCTGTTGGGTAATCTCTTGTTCTGTTTTACCTCTTGAGTCATTGTGAAATCTGGATTCTGGAGTTTTAGCTTTTATGTAGTTTTACGTTGGTGGGTGTCTGTTGTGCTGGTTAGTGTACAATGCAGGTCTAAGTACTTCTTGCAGGGCCGGTCTGGACTTTGCAATTTTTATCAGTGATTGCTTGTCTGGAAAAGTTTTTATTTCTCACTCATATGAGAAGCTTAGTTTGGTGGTATAAAGAATTATGGGTTGGCCATTATTTTGTTTTAGAAGAGTGAGGATGGGTCCCCAGTCCCCTCTGGCTTGCAAGGTTTCAGCTGAGAAATCTGCAATTTTTTTGATAGCCTTCCCTTTTTAGGTTACTTGCTCTTTTTGCCTCACTGCTCTGAGGAGTGCCTCTTTTGTGTTTTATTTTGGTCAGTCTAATAATTATGTGGCATGGTGAATGCCTTTTCACATTGAATCTCCCGGGAGTCCTGTGTGCTTCTTGTACTTGGATATCGAGATTTCTGGCTAAGCCATGGAAATTTTCCTCTATTATTCCTTCAAATAGATTTTCCAGCCCACGCAATTTTCTTCCTCTCTCTCAGGGATGCCTATGATCCTTATCTTTGGCCTTCTTACATAATCCCACGTTTCTTGTATGCTTTGTTAACGCCTCTTGTTTTTCTGTTCTTTCTCTTTGACTGATTTATTTTGCACATAGGAGTTATTTTCCAGCTCTGAGATTCTTTCCTTTGTGTGATCCAGCCTATTTTTAAGGCTTTCCACTATATTTTGTAAATCCTTGAGTGCCTCTTTCATTTCTAGAATTTCTATTTGATTTTTCCATAATACTTCTATTTCTTTAGAAATTTTTTTATTCATTTCTTGCATTTTTCTTGTGGTTTCTTTGTGCTGGGATTCAATTTTCTCTTGAATTTCATTGAGCTTTCTTATAATCCATAAATGAAACTCCTCTTCTGTCATTCTACCCATTTCATTTGCATTGGTATCCGTCGCTGAGGAACTAATGATTTCTTTTGGGGGTGATTTCTCACTGTGATTTTTCATGTTTCCTGAGTTCTTTCACTGTTTTTTTTCTCATCTGGCCTCTTTATTGAGAGCTGGGGGTGTTAAGGGCTAGTTTATGGCCCTGTCTCCAGGCCCCCAAAGTTCGTTCCTTGGCAGAGCCAAGGAGAGAATTACTGGTCTTTATTGCCTTAGTTGTATTTTAGCAAGGTTGGTGGATATCTTGGGTTACCTCTGACCCGTTTTCTTCTCCTCTGCCTGGTGGAGTTTAGTGAGATTGTCCTCCCAGCTTGAGCTCCAAGCTGGTGTATTGTAGTTGAGGGTATGAATCCCCAGCTCCCTAATAGGTAGGCATTCTGTTGTGCTCGTGGCAGACTCTGATCCCCCAGGTGGGGTATATGGAAGCTCAAAGCTTTGGGAGAGTCCTTGTAGCATCTAAGGATTACTTTCACCCTGTTCCTCCTGAGGTGCAGGTAGTTACACAATTGCTTTTGGCTGCAATGTGAGTGCTGAAGTGAGAAAATTCTACACTGCTCAGAGGTTTCTTATCCAGCCGTGTGTGTCTGGCCCTCTGATGTGCATCTCCACATGACAGTAGCTGATAGAGAGATCTCCAATTGTGCATCCCTTTTCCACCACTAGACCCCAAGTCGAGGCGGGTGGTGTCTCTATCTCCAGAAGTCTCTGCCAGGGGGATGTTCCCATGGGGGCAGGGGAATAGTGGCCACTGGATGCACCCTTGGATCGAGTGAAATTCTGTAATGAAGTGGGCAGGGTTAGCGGGAGCTGGTCTTGTTCAGCCTGTGGTTCTGGAGGCATTCAGTTGCCATGAGAACCAGTACTTATACAAAATGAGTTACTATAACTAGAAACCTTCTAAATGACTAATCTCTGGGGTACAGGAGGGCTGGGACCTGAAGAGCGTGCACTAGGACCAGCATGTAGCGGACTCATAGGAGGACAGAGCTGGGGTAGCAGGACTGGATGGATGGGCTGCCATCTGTTTCCAATACACAAAGGTTCTGCCCCTACAGTTCTGGGATCTCATCCCACCTGGAACCCACGAATGCAGCTGTCCCTGGCCACCAAGGGGGAACCCTGTCGTGCCCAGGCCGAAGAGCCCCCAGGCCAGAGGTGTGGTGAGGCTAGAGACTTAGCTAACTGTTCAAGGAGGGAGACTTTAAAGATGGTTGCCGACCACCAGCCTGGCTTGCAGCAGGGCTCAGATCACGCCCGTGAATGCAGCTCTTCTCAACTGGTCTTGGTCCCGTGGAGGCAATTGCCTTCAGCCCCTAAGGGCATGTCCCACTCTCTGTACAACTCCTGTGCCCAGGTCCCGCTGACTTCCAGTGGCCTGGTGCTGGTCTGCACATTCCGCGTACTCTCCCAGGAAGTTGTATCTCAGCCCAGTCCCTACCCGGCCCTGAGCACTCTCTTTATAGTGCAGCTGACAATTCCGCATGGCTGTCACAATTGCTTCCTCTCCACAGAGCCTGCTGTCTTGAGCAACAGCTTTGCCCCAATTCTGGGCTTGTCCCTGACTGAGTGGATGGGAAGTCTTTGCGGAAGGTGGGTGACCACTTGTAGGTCAGGTCGCACTGAGCTAAGCTGGCAAGAGCGTCCTTCCCACGCTCTGGGCTCTATTGTACTCCCTGTGCTCTCCAATCTTTGTGAATGAATCTCCCAGTCACCTGTTTTCTTGGTCTGAGTGTCCCATGATGTTTCTCTGTAAATTCACAATGCTGTTTTCAGAGTAAATGATCCACGTGCAGGCAGCCGATGGTGTTTTTCACCTCCTTCCCCGGGAGCAGTGAGGTGGGAGGACTCTATCAGACCACAATTTTTTTCTCAGAAATCCTCCATTTTTCTTGTTAAACATTCATCTTAATCTTATGTGACATGTAGATTTCCTGGGCAGTAACTAAAGCCTCACAATAATGTAACCATTTGTCTTACTGTCCACCCCCCTCCTTTTTCTTTCTGCATGCCCTCTACCCTTAAATACTGAGTTCCCAAAACCCTCTTTTGAGAACCACATCTTAGATACTTCTGTGGTTTGTGCTTTCCCTGGGCATGTTCTCAAAGTTTGACTTAATCGTGATTGTGATTTTTGCCTCAGTCACTTATTTTGGGCCGTCAAGACCAAGTCCCTGCTGTATCTTTTATTCATTTAAATCAGTCAACAAATATTTACTGAGCACTCTTCACTTGCCAGACACCTGTCCCAGGTCCTGGTAAAGGAGTAGTAAACAAAACAGAAAAAGCCCCTGTCCTTTTGGTGCCTACATTATCGAGGGGGGACAAAAAATAAACAAGTAAATAAATAATGTTAGCATAATCATATAATGCTGTGAAGAAAAGTAGAGCTAGGTGAGGGGATAGAGGGACTCAGAAATGGTATGTTAGACTAGGAAGTGAGGAAAGGCCTCTCTGAGGAGGTGATATATGAGCAGAGACCTAAATGAAGTGAGGGAGGGAGTCACACACATACTTGGGGGAAAAGCATTCCTGGCAGAGAGAATAGCAAGTGCAAAATCCCTAAGAGGGAAATGTACCTTGTGTGTTCAGGAAACACACATTGCAAGAACTTTGATTTTTATTTTATTTTTATTCTGAATGAGGTAAGAGTCATTGGAGAGATTTTTAGCAAGAGAGTAACATAATCAGGTTTACATTTTAACAGGATAACTCTAACTGTTGTGAGAACAGACTGTAGGGGGCAGCAATAGGAGCAGGAAGATTAGTTAGGAGGTTACTGCAGGTGAGGAATTACAACTAGTTAAATGATTTCCTCTTACTCCCTTCCTAAAAAAAGTTGGTGAGGTCACCCACAGACACAGATGTATTCCATATGCAGTTACGGTTAAACAAGATACAAAAGCCACAAAGCTCAATACCAAGGCACATTGAAGCAGACATGTATGCATAGATATACAATACACCAACATAATCACAAAGACGCTGAAGAAAATCAAAATATATTATCCCAAAATATATTTCTCTGACATATTTTGAGATGGCTGTCAGAGGGCCAGCAAACAGAAGTGGCCCTACAAATCTTTCTTTTGTGGGGGAAATTTGCATCTGTAGAGAATCTGTATTAATGCCGAAACTTTTCCCTTGTCCAGATCTAGGAAAGATTAACTGAGGGTGTCTGACTCCCTTTAAGGTCTGAAAGGGAAACATTTACCTTTTATTCTCTCTGAAGGCTGCTATCTGTGAGGTTTCATCTACATAACAAGACCACCTTTGCTAGCCAAGTCTTCTCTTCTCTCCCTCTCATAACCTGTCCTTTGTGATTTACCACCATAACCTGGTCTGGGTCATCTTCTGAGCCCACATTCTTTCTGTAACCTCAAGATAGTATATAAGCTTCTACACCCCATTGGGGGATTGGACCTCCATTCTGAAGGCTCCTGTGTCATGTAAAACTATGATCAAATAAACTTGTATGCATTTTCTCCTATTAATCTTCCTCTTCTCAGTGATTTTCAGTAAACACTCAGAGGGCAAAGAGGAAGGTTTCCCTTGGCCCCAGCAGCTCACACATATACACACACAGATACCCAACACACAGTATTGTACTTCCAGGTAAAACAGAACAGGAACCACTCTTAAGGGCCTGCTGTCCCCACCCCCCCAGCATTCAAATTTTAAAAATCTTGAGTCCCTTCAGGGGATGTTCCAGGCACCTGGCTAGCCTTAAAATGTGAATGGGCAACCTGATGAGAACAATGGCCCTCCAAGTGAGACAAAGTCAGAGTCAAGAAGTGTTTTCACTCCCTATGGAAACTAAAAGATGGCATTTTAATATATATTCTTGAATTGTTATTCAAAAACCCCCAATTAATGGAAAATGCAGATAAGGAGGACTTGAGGGATTGAATTCTGACCACCCTTCTTTGTACTAAATTTCTTCCTATGGGGCCTGTTACACTCATCTTAAAATTCTTTTCCACTTATTCAAGAATCTCTGAAGCCATTTATGACCTATAGGCTCCCCTACTTCAGGATATCCCACCTTTTTGGGCCAAGCCAATGTATTAATATAACTTCCATGTATTTATTTACAATTTTGCCTGTCTAAAATGTACCCCTGCATTTAAAAACCCTGACCTATAAGCCACTGGAAAGTTTGGGTCTTAAGCATTAGTTGCCTATTCTCCTTTCATGGTACCATGCAATAAAATGCCTACAACTCTCGGTTTCACTGTCTGGCTTTACCGCACTGGGTGAGTGGACCCTAGTTTGGTTTGGTAGCACAGGCACAAACACATGCATAGAGAGGCACACACTAATTCACATACATTAATATTCATAGACTCAAATACAAATTTACATATATACATTATATGTATTATACATACATACATACATGGGCTGTTATCTCTCTGGCACCTGCTAGTACTACCAGACAAGTTTTTCATGGCAAGCATCTGTTCTGATTGGTCTGTGTCTATGCTGTCCTGGTTCTTAAATATTGTGACTATCGCTCTACACAAATATATGAACACACACATAGACACACACACACACACACAGACTTTCTCCCTGTTAGAAACGCAGGTGGAGGAATGCACAAGGTCATGGTAGATGGAAAGAGATTTATTAGGGCATCTGCATACAGATGGGCTGAGTCCAAACAAATGGTGTCAGCCTTGAATGGGTGGGCTTCTGGGGCTTTTATGGGCTGGTTTGGGCAGGCCCTCAAAAGAGGAGGGGGTCTTAAAGGCAAAGATCCCATGGAACTTCCCACTAACCTCTGGGTTCAGCCTAACATTCCAGCCTTTTTTTTTTTTTATGGAATAGGGGCAGAGGTCTCTTCTTCTGTAGTTGCTTCCTGCTGAATAAGGGTGTTGATAGGAGGGGGTGAGTAGTTATTGGTAGGCTGGTGATATTGATCTTCTGTGGACTAGATTAGTGTCTGGTATGGTGTTGAGGCCTATAATAACATTATTATTATTATTATTATTTTAAAGATTGATTAGTGAAAGTTTGAATTTGATTTTGAAGGAATTTAGAAAAAAAATTGTGGGAGACAGGGTCCATATGGGGATTGGAAAGGACTGATTGTTAGGGGTAATTTGAATTTCTGGGGAAAGCATAACTATGGTGTAGCTTTCTGTCTAGTTAGTGGGTAATAGTAAGCTGAGGAGCCACAGAGAAAGAAATATTTTGTTTGTCCTAGGCATGTCATATAATTTATGGAGAAGAGGTGAGCCAGTTCTGGCTATATTTTTCTGAAGGGCGTTTTGTGTCATAGAGAGAAAATGTGCCAGCTAGAGTAGCTCCAGTAAGGGGCTGTTGGATAGGGGCTTGGTGTGACTGATCACTAAAGAGGTGAAATTTGTGAGTGTCTAAATAGAAGTGAGTGGGGTTAGTGGGGACAGGTAGTGAGAGACAGGTCTTAATGGTGTCTCCAGAAGATAAGAACCAAGGGGGAAGGTTAATAGGTCTGGGTGGTCATTCTTGACAGAACAACTTATAAAATGGGCTTCTGGAGCAGAGAGGGAAGGCTGAGAGGTGTAGTTTAGAGGGTGGATAAATCTGGGCGTGAAAGAAGGGGTATCATGACTCAAAGGAGTGATGGTGATAGTTAGGTTATAAGTTTTTGGACTGAGGGAACCAATTGACTGGCCTATGGGCTGTGCATGTGAAAGACAGAGAGGAGCTTGGGACTTAATGTGGGTGTTTGCATTGAGGGGATCTATGATGACACAGGGCAAAGTGGGAACTGACTTGAGGGTGTTCAAGGACAAGTTAAGGTATTCTCTTACCTGCTTCTGATATTAGCTTGGGAAGGAACTGTATAGGGTATAACTTCGTGAGGAGAAAGCAGGTCCCTGTCTGACTGTAAAGAATAAGGAGGCTGGAATATTTGTTCAAGTTTTTTGGCTGTAAGTGGGTTAGCGGTGTGTGGATTGGGTGATGTTGTCAGGTAAATCTAACAATTTTGGGTGAGTTGGGGGGAGGTTAAGTTGAGTAGGAGGTGAGATAGGGTAAGGGTTTGGTTTAGATAGTGTGGAAGGGGTTGGGGAGGGGTACTCCCTGGGATATTAAGGATAAGGAGAAAAGTTATGAGTGAGAGGTGATATTGTTTTATTTTTGGTTGTAAAGGTGCTGTCGGGTGACTCTCTTTAAGGAGAACTAGGTCTCCTGGGGATAGGCTAGTGGGTGGTAAGTCTCCAGTTTGTAGTTTGGGCAAGACCTGATCTATATGTTTTTTTTTTTTTTTTGAGAAGTTGTCTAACAAGGTTTGGGGGGGAGATAGTTACCAAGAGGAGATTGTGAGGTAGGAAAGTTATCCAGGAGGAAAAGTCCGTCATACATGAGTTTAAAAGGACTAAGGAATGTTGGTGTTTGTGGGCTGGCATGAATTTTGGTGAGAGTAATTGGAAGGAGGGAAATTCAAGTCTTTTTAGTTTTTGGGCTCAATTTGGTCAGATGGGTTTTGATGATTGAATTAGCTTTTTCTACTTTTTTTTTGAAGATTGGGGTCTGTAGGTATGTGGAAATGTTATTTTATAGATAAAGTTGAGACAACCTGTTGGGTAATTTGGGATATAAAAGCAGGTCTATTATTAGATTGAAGAGAGGGTGATAGGCCAAATGTGGTAGACAGGAGTCTTAGTGATTTTTAGAGATTTTTTTCAGAGGTGGAAGGAAAGGCTTCTACCCAGCCAGAGAAAGTGTCTATGATGATAAGGAGATGTTAAGTGTTTTTGACTGGGGCATATGAGTGAAATTTACTTGCCAGTTTTGTCCTTGGGCCTGGTGGGTGGGGAAGGAAGGGGGTCGAAGGCCCCCTTGTGGTGAGACTGAGGAGCAAATAGAGCAGGTTTTAGTGATTTCTTGTAAAGTGGTGGGTAATCCAGGATAGAGGAGGAGAGGTTTTAGGAATTGTAGGAGGGGTCTGTAACCCACGTGAAGGGCTTCATGTATTGTGTGGAGTAGGGACAGAGCCTGGGCCTGAGGGAGGA
Source organism: Daubentonia madagascariensis (assembly GCA_023783475.1). Taxonomy (NCBI): domain Eukaryota; kingdom Metazoa; phylum Chordata; class Mammalia; order Primates; family Daubentoniidae; genus Daubentonia; species Daubentonia madagascariensis. The sequence goes on along the minus strand of JAKFHU010002157.1, from coordinate 206,016 downwards.
CATATTTTCCATTTAGTTTGCACCAGTCTCCTTCTAAGGTGGCACCCTCCTTGGCTAATGATGAGTGTTCTTCTGGGCTGTATTGGGGAGTAATGTTGGGCATGACTAAGACTTGTGGGGCTGTTGGGGGTGGCCGAAGACCAGCTTCTTTTGCTGTCTGGTCTGCCTGGTTGTTGCCTCGGGTGATGGGATCTGTCCCTATTTGGTGGCCTTTGCAGTGGATTATAGCTGCTGAGGTAGGAAGATGTGCAGCTTTGAAGAGCTTGAGAATTAGTGATTGGGGACCCTTTGGTGGTCCTTTAATTCCAAATGGCCGTATGAGAATGAATGATGTGATAGGCATATTTGGAGTCTGTGTATGTATTTAAAGAGAGTCTTTTTGCTAAAGCAAGGGCCCTCGTTAGAGCTATGAGTTCTGTTTGTTGAGAAGCAGGGGTTCCGCCTTTATAGTGTGTGGAAGAGACACAATAGAATGTCCCACTACTTTTTCCCTTGGTGTATGTATGAGCCACCATCTATAAACCATGTAACAGTTATATTTGAGAGAGGGTGGTCTTTAATGTGAGGAAAGAAAAGTTGTCTGGTATCTAGAGTGTTTGACTATGAGTGAATTTTTGTTTCCTGTTTTTCTAATTTTTTTCCTGGTCCCAGTTATTAAAGACCTTGAAGGCCAGGTTTAGGAGATCTTTTGTGGGGTTTGAGGGCCTTTATTTAATTTTTGGAGTTTACATCTTACATCTGAAGTGGATTGAGAGATGAAGTGTGTATTTAAAACTAAGGCATCCTCAGCCGAGGCAGGGTTATGGTGGCATATTTTTGTAGAGCCTATGTTAGGCAGAATAGGAAAAAAGCAGGGTTTTTTTCTGGTTTTTGGCTGATTTTTTTTCCCTCCAGGTTTAAGGTAGAGGAAATAATAATAAACAGGTCAAGTCACATCAAGTCATTAGACTGGGTGAAGTATTTAAATTCTTTGGTGTAAGTAGTGGGGTCTGTGGAAAAGGAACATAATCTTTTCTCTATTTGAGAAAGGTCAGACATAGAGAAAGGGATGTGTACCTGAACAATATCCTTGGCTCCTGGGATTGATACCTCTTGGAGAAAAGGATGGCAGATGGTTGGTTCCGGCCCAGCCGCTTGTGCTGTTTGGGACTGGGTGTGAGGAGCAGAGAAAATGGGTATAGGGGTCTGAGGAAGAGGGGAAGCATAGAGATGGGGAGGAGAAGGAGAGGAAGGGGGTTTGGAGTGTAAGAGTAGGATTTGGTAGGTAGAGCAGGATTGGCAAAGAGAGGGGCAGAATCTGAGGGTAAAGAAGGCCTGGACTTAGGGAACTTCAAACTACTTTCCATTGCATTGACATAAATTGTCTAAGTCACGTAATGTGTTAAAATCGAATGTGCCATTTTCAGGCTATTGAGAGCCATTATCTAATTTGTATTGTGGCCAGGCTGTGCTGCAATAAAACATTAGTCATTTGGGTTTAATATCTCCCTGGAGACTGAGCTTATCAAGACTCCAGAGGAGACACCTGAGTGGGGTGGTTTTTGGAAGGGTACACTGGTTGTTGTCTATTATAGAGGGAGAGAATGGCACTAAGGTAAGGGTGAGAGACAGACCTACCTACCCCAGAAGGCATTGCCCATGTGCAAGTGTCCTTGTAGATGGGTAGATTCTGAGAGAGCAAGAGTGAGGAAATCTCCAGATTGAGTGCCCTCAAATCTGGAAAGCCTCTAGCCTGGAGGTGAGGGATCTTCCAGCCTAGCACTAGGACTTTTTGAGTGAGGGCAAATCCGAAGATCAGAGACAGAGAGAGAGAGAGAGGAGAGGTTAGGAGTCACTCACCCAGAGAATGGTGGCAATGGAAGGGTTAAAGTTCCCTCTGTCAGGTGTCCTCCCTGGATTCCTCTGGAGGGCAGTGGGGGAAGGGCCAGTGCAGGTCAGTCCCACAGTCTAGGGTGGGACTTGGGGTTTAACCCAGGGCAAGCTGCCTCCGAGGGTCATTCATGCTGCCACTGCGGCACTCCCTGGGCTGCAAGCCCCAGCTGGGGACTGGAACCATGCCCAATCACCTCCCCTACAAGGCCTTCCTGGGTTTCAGCACCAAATGTTAGAAATGCCCAGGGAGGAACACACAGGCCATGGTAGATGGAAAGAGATTTATTAGGGCATCTGCATACAGATGGGCTGAGCCCAAACAAATAGTGTCAGCCCTGAATGGGTGGGCTTCTGGGGCTTTTATGGGCTGGTTTGGGCAGGCCCTCAAAAGAGGAGGGGGTCTTACAGGCAAAGTTCCCATGGAACTTCCTACTAGCCTCTGGGTTCAGCCTAACAGTCCCTACTTTGACACTAGAGGAAAAGTATTAAAATCGTGGCAACCCACTTATGAAAGATTATTGACCACTATGTCTGGAAACTTCTACTCCAGGTTGTTTGGCATTTGTCCCAGAAGCCAGTCATCTTGGGAAGCTGAATTCCCATTGCATTTGTTGCCAGAGGGATGCAGAATCACATTGAGCACATGGCCTCTACTGATCTTATATCTGAAGAACATACAGGGAAAAAGGGACAATGGAATCCTACACAGTCCTTAAAAGCTGTGAAGAAGCTCCATACCTTCCGAAAATGTAGTGATCTGCAAGATATATTGCTAATGGAAAAGAGCAAAGCATAGAACAGTGTAATGGTGTGCTCTTATTTGGATAAAAAGATCACACACACACATACACACATTGGTAAACTTTCTTTTAAGTTTATGGAACATAAAAATGAGAGATTACCAACTCATGAAATATTTGCCCTTATGATGTCATTCCTTTAGTTGTTTTGAGGGCTAATTTATTCACCTCTCAAACCTACCTTCACAATATTGTAGTCTATATCTATATCTATCTATCTGTGTATCTATAGCTATATCTGTATCTATCTATGTATCTTTACTGTATCTCTATCTATGAGGCACATTCATATTCTCTTCCACTGCCATAATTTTGCTAACTCTTTCACACATTAACTTGTAGTATTTCTTAAGTATTTAGAAATCATAATAAGGGCATCAAAAACATATGTTTAAATGAGATAATCTACAAAGCATTATAAAACAAGTGTAAAATGTGAATGGATAAAATAGAAGCAAGAAAACCTCATATCCATAGAAAAACTGTAAAATGTGTGCAAAGCAGTGCAGCTTGATTGTTACTACAACATGCATAAAATTCAGATGGTGGTGTATAAACAATAAATTGATCTTTCTCTCTGCACTGAATAACCTCCCCCCACTCACACTCTAACACAGAGTTCTGAGGAGGAAGAAACAGTAATTGCCATTGTCTTCTTTTCCTTCAGAAAGCTTTCCTGAACACTGAATAGGTTTTTAAAATGTCAAATTTTACAGTTTGTATGTACAAATATAAAATCTTTGTTCTCTCCAAAAACCAATAAAACATTGGTAAACTTTATATTTACCAATATAAATAGCAGTACCAAAGCAGAAAAGTAATCAATAGAAGGGGCTAGGCTGAGAATAGGAGCCAATTTCTGAGTCAGAACTGAGGGGCAAAAAAGGATGGAGAAAGGAATGGAAAGTGCTGGGAGTGTTATTGGAACTGCAAGGGGGTTTTGGCCTAGAAACAGTTGCTCACCACAGAAAAGTCCAATTATTGAGACAATGAGGATTACCAAGGAAAGGAATTTTAATGTGAAAGATGTCCACTGGGAGAATGGGAGAAATAATCTCAAATCTGTCCCTCCAACCAACAGAGATTATGGGCTTTTTAAGGAGGGGCCACGTGAAATTGGGGCAGGTCGTGTGCAATTGGGACAGGTCATGGGGGATGGTGATTCCTGGCATCAGGAAACTTGCTCAGGGGCCTTCGGAATTTCAACTCCTTTGTCTTTTAAAAATTCTGCCATTTCTAGGAAACAACTCAAAAAGTTCAAGTAGTTAGTTAAGGGAGGAGATTATTAAAAAAACATATAGGGATCATTAAAATTTGTTCATAGAGCCAGTTGCAACCCACTCCTTCTTTCTAGTTCATTTCTCAATCTTGGAGTATCAGGACATTGATCTTGTTACTCATGATGACAGTTTGAGGGAGCTAGCTTAATGAGCAACTTCCAACCTATTATGGACTGCTAATGAGAGGCTGAGTAAGAAAGAAGCATGGGACCTCTGGGTACAAACTTATCAATCAAACAACCACAGGGTCAGCGTGGTCATGTACAGCGAGGTTTAGGATGACAAATCCAGCAGCGGGGTATGTTAGCAGAACAGGCAATAGATTGAGAGATCCTAACTAAAGAGTTGCCTTGCCAGGCAAATGAAAGTCCCCAAAGGATAAGCAAGACATACAGGGCATATATTTCATTGTACTTATCCTTTTTGTGATAGCTTTAGGTCCTCCAAGGGCTCACAAGCCCACTGTTCTTCTGGCTTCTGAGTTGGCGGGGAGTTTTCTGGTGGTATTGCTTTCATGTGAGTGTGATGAATCCTTGGTCTCAGTCCTGCTAGCTTGACCAATGAGTGTGTGGTGAAAATAGATTAAAACAGATCTGTTATATGCTCATCCCTATGGGCAGGATTATGCTATTTCCAATTACACAAATCAGAAGAGGTAAATGGGCTATAAACCCACATTCATCTAGCTGTTTGTGTATTTTCATTTAATCTTCCTATAGGAACCTGACTTAAAGGAAATTGCCCTTCTGGGAAAGAGGGAGGCCTCTGACCAAATTATGTACCTTATGTGTACACAAGGGAGAGACCATATCTCTAGGCCTCTCAGGATTGTCTTCAGAGAAAGAAGAAGGTGAAGGACAGATGACTGGAAGAGCAGATGGGGATGAAACAGGGGTCCTTGGCTCATAAGGAGGAGTAATATGACAGCCAAGAAAGGAATTTGTAGAAGGAGCTGTAGTATCTGGGGCCACACATAGGGCCCACAGCTGGGGCCTCAGGCGGCCAGAGGTTTTCTTCAAAATGATGATCCCCCTCGGAGGGTAGGATGAGGTTTCTAGGTTTGGATTCTTATTTTCCAATCTTTATAAAGGCTTCTGTCCTTTGCACTAAAATCTTACATTTAACCTGATCTGCCTCATTTTAATAAAGAAGCATAAAAGACTGCACATAAGGGATTTCATCCCATTTCCCAAACCAATGACAAACTAAACTTAGTTGGAGAATAGTATCATAGTTTAATGATCCATTAGGAGGCCAGACTTCCCCAGATCCAAGACAGTACTGGGTCCAATCAGTATTACAAAGGAATATCATTTTCTTTTTCTCCATAGACTCATGATTATATTCAGACCAATTTTGAAGAATGCTACATTCCAGGATTGAATTTTGATTTTCCATGGCCATACGTGTACACACACCGACACACATGTACTCAGTACCCACAAAGAAGGTTACAAACAAATGAACTTCTTTTCAACTAACAAGCCCAGGGAGTGCCAAATCAAAACAGATGAGTTCCCACTCTCACAAATGGTTGGAGGTTTATCCAACCCAAAATAAATGGAAATTCCCTCCAAATTCCCCAAATTGAGAGGGGTGTCCCCCATTGTGTGGTACCTTCAAATAGCACTCACCTGTCTGGACAACACGAATGACAAAATACAGAGGTTCTTTCTTCAGATGCAGTCAGGAAACAATAAAGAATGCATTGGAGGCCTGTGCTGGTGGAGCTGGTGGGAGAGTCCAAGGCTACCTACTCTCTGGCAAATATGTCCAGGCAGCTGCTAATGAAGGTTTCTGGTCTCTCCCCACTCTGCAGCCACTAAACCATGAACAATGCCATCCCGATCAGGGAACCAAAGTTTTTATCAAAACACCAAGAGTATTTCAGCCTAGATCCAGTTGATCACTGCACAGTGATCCAATTATTGAGACAATGAGGATGGCCAAGGAAGAAAGGAATTTTAATGCAAAAGATGTCTGTTGGGAGAATGGGAGAAATAGCCACAAATATGTCTCCCAGACCAACAGAGATCACGAGATTTTTAAGGAGGGGCCGAGTGCATTGGCACAGGTCATGTACATTGGGGGGATGGTGATTCTTGGCATCAGGAATCTTGCTCAGAAGCCTTCAGAATCTCAACTCCTTTGTCCTGTAAAAATTCTACCATTTCCAGGAAACAACTCAAAAAGTTCAAGTAGTTAGTTAAGGGAAGAGATTATAAATAAATAAATAAATAATGTCATTAAAATTTGTTCATAGAGCTGTTTACTGAAGGAACAGAGTACTTATTCTCTGATGCCTTTTTATGACAACCCAGCAACACTTCTGAAGTGAGATGCAGATTCCCAGACCTGTATTTCTGGCCTGAACCTCTCCCAGTGGACCAGGTCCTGGAGCTGGCTGAGGGGTGGGTCACTGGAAATCTAGTACCTCCTCAATTTACTCGTGTTCTCTGTCTTGTGTCATCTGGAGTGCCACTAGCCCACATGGTACCTTTGTGAAAATTAGAAAGATCAGGAAGATTATAAAGATTAGAAGATTGTCCTTTGGGGCAGACACAGTCCTGGGAAAAAGCACATGGCTTGATAAGTGGAGTGTGAGCTGGATCTCATCTCTCAAATGTTCCCTTGCCAATGTCCATATCATCCTTGGGGCTTAGCACTCATTGTAACAACTTCTTTCCCCAGTCCCCGGTGTACCAGAAGGAATCCTAAGACAGAAGCTAAGTGATCCACAGTAAGAAAAACATTTTTCCTGGAAACCAGGTGCATATCCACATACACCCTCTGCACACATATTTATAAGTGAAACAAAGTTTCACCAAGAAATCCTACTTAATTTGATGCACTCTAATATTTTCTATTCTGTTATAAAGCTGGTTATAATCCCTGAAAACGGTTGCATGACCCTCTAAGGGGTTGTAATCTGCTATTTGGAGAAATACTGTCATACTAAGGCTCATAGCAATTCCAAAAGTTGCTATGTGAGCTTGAAGGACATCTCTAGCAAGCCTCTGTTTCCTTGGTGGGGATAATAGTGGTACCTACCTCATATGGTTGTAGTGAAGATTGAATGAAAAAACTTATAGAACACTCAACACAGGACCTGGCACATACTAATAGTTCAATAAATAGTTGTGGTGGGCTGTTGCACTCTATGGCACCGAGCTGAGTGGTCATGATGTCAGGTAGACATCCAACATCAGGGGTGTTTCTTTAGGCCAGAGGTTTTCAAACTGCTCTGAGGGTCCCCAGATGGTTCCGTTGAGTGTCCTCAAGTACAGCTATCAAGGTCATGGTGATGGCCAAATGGACAGTGCCCCAGGCTGTAACTCATTTCAACCAAGTAGTTCTGTTTTTCAATCATTGCTTGTGGTTTCACTTGATGGCTTTTGAATGGAAAAACTGTTTTTGAAAACCCCTGAGGGGGAATAAAATTTGGTTTCTATCTGAGTATCTGGGTGAATCTTAGAGGCTGGAAATCCTTGTGATGAGCAAAATAGCTATGTCTGTCAGCAGGTTGGAGGGTGGAGTGGAGGCAGGGGTGAAAATGCATAATTTTCCTGAAGGTATGCTCTACAGGATCAAGATGGTATCATAGCTGGAGAAGGGAGGTAGACCACACACCATTTAAAAATTTGTCAAAATACAAGCCAACAAGTCTTTTGTTAGCATATTGACAATCACAGAAAGGATTTCTTTACCAAAGAAGTTAATTGTTTTCTCACCAGGAATTGCAGTTGGGTAGGGGAAGAGACAACATTCAGAGGTATGTTATTGCCATAATAAGGGTATCATTGCTCAAACAGCCCCCAGACCTGTGGAAGAAGCTGAGGGTGGGCTTGAAAGGCCAGTGTGAGCCCAGAATTTCAGCCTGGAGAGTCATCTGTAGTATTGTCAATTGTAAAAGTCACTGGCTGTGTCTGCTTAAGACCAAACAGCTGGATGAAATCAGCCAATTGTTTGTTCAAATTCCCAGAGGAACAGCCAAAGGTTTGGTAACACTGGATGAGAGCATGGCTTTGTAAAAGCCTCCCTTTGTCAGTGGCATTCAAGTGGAGGCCCATCAAATTAGAAAACAAAAAAGGTGGTTCCTTGGCTGGCCTCTTTGTCAACTTAGCCCCTGGCCCTGAGATCATAACTTGCTTTCCCTACTGAGTGTGTGTGTGTGTGTGGGGGGGGCTATGCTACAATCTGTCTCACAGGAGAGGGGGTGGTCTTTCCTATGTTTATGGTCAATGCAGACTTGTAACTGCTGATTAGTAAATACTAACCACATACTGATTGATAAGAAAACTGAGAAGTAAGTTGGGACCTCTACAGCTAGAAGAAAGGCTGTTTATTCAACTCAATAGGCAAAGATGGTACCAGAGGTTGAGGAGTTGGAAAGGAGGGGATAGAATGGAAAAAGCTTGTTTCCTATTGTGGTGGTGTATTGAATTTGCACCTTCCCTCTGAAGAACTAGGGACTGGGTTTTCCTCAGGACACTGGGGAGGACACAATGTTGGGTTCCCAGCACTAGAGTGATGGTCAGGCAGGCATAAACTGGATGTGGGTCAGATAAGAGCCACGAGGGCATTTGCCAGTATAAACAAGTTTCTGTGTGAGGAAACCCCTGATTGTGGGTCAGATAACTAGGCAGTAGGTAAAAGAAGTGTGCCATGAAAGGCACACTGGAAACACCCATGTCTAGCTCCCCTTCATTTCTCATTAAGGCAGGGTTGCTAGCTGCTTTGGTACTGAAATCCCAGTTTTGCTGGGGGCTCTTAAAATACCCCACCTGCAATATTCAATCACTTGCTAGGTCCTGTTGATTGTATCTCATAATGACACATGGAGATAGGTATTAATATTATTAGTGTTATGCTCACTTGGCAAATAGGAAAACTGAGGATTAGAAAAATTGAGTAACTTGCCCAAAATCACACAACTAGTAAGTGGAAGAGCAAGAATTTGAACTTAGGCCATCTTGGTCCAGATCTGTGCTATTTACTGTTACACTAAACCACCTCTTAAATGGTGATGATCATTACAAAGCTGACACAACCCTGAACTTTATCTGTACTGAGATTTATCCTTTTCTCAAGTACATTCACTTGTATGATCTCATCAGTTTCACCCAGCTACATATGGTGGATGGCCTCATGACCCTATTTTATAGATGGAAGATATTGAGGCCCAGAGAAGTAAGTGTTTTGTTCAAAGTTACAGAGCCAGTTAGTGGCAAAGTTGGGACTGGACACAATATTCTCTGACACCCAATGTGTTATCTTCTTTCACTTCAGCAATAGCCAGGATTTTATCAGGGTATATCTTATGATAAATGTTTTTGCCATAATAAAATAAAATAAAATAAAATATAAAATACTGGTAATTGCAGATGAAAAGGGAAGGTGAAAAAATTTTAAGAATTAATGGCCAAAAATGTTCCAAATTTGATGAAATCTGTATACCCACTGATCCAATAAATTCATCAAACCATGAGCACAGGAAGCACGAAGAAAACTACAACAAGTTATATCATAATTGCATTACTTAACACCAGTGATAAAAAGAAAATCTTAAAGTAGCCAGAGGAACAAAGACACATTACATACAGAGAAACAAAGAATGATAGAAGCAAGACGACACTGGTGTGTAATTTTTAAAGTACTCACAAAATCCCTGCCAATATAGAATTATTTACCAATGAAAATAACTTTGAACAATAAAAGTAAAGTGAGAAGTTTTTTGAACATAAAAAAGGTAAATTCTACACTCCCAGCAAACCTGTACTACAAGAAATGTTAAAGGAAGTCCTTCAAGCAGAAGGGAAATGATAGCATAGGGAAACGTGTATCTTGAAAAAGGAATAAAAAGCAGTGAAAATATTAACTACGTGAAAAAATGTGATGACTCTTTTTCTTGTTATTTAAATTACTTAAAAAGGTAATTAGCTGTTTAAACCAAAAAGTGCAACAATGTAATAGCACAGAGGCCAGAAAGGGAGAAATATAGTGTTGTAAGTTTCATACACTACCTCTGCAGTAGTATGAGGTCGATCTACTGACGGTATATTTTAATAAGTTAAAGATGTACCTTATAAACCACAAAGCAACTACTGAAATAACAGAATTAAAGCTAATAAATCAAAAAGGAAGTAAAATGGAATCATAAAAATGCAATGTGGTATCTTGGATTAGATCTTGGAACAGAAATAAGACATTATTTGATTTCACACTGGTGAAATCTGATAAATTAATTTGTAGACCTATTAAATCCTGTTAAAATCCCAGTATGATTTTTTTTTGTAGAAATTGGCTAGTGGAATCTAAAATTCATATAGTAATTCAAAGGGCCTAGAATAGCTAAAATTAACTCTGAAGAAGAATAACTAAGTTGGAGAACTTATACTACCTGATTTTCAGGAATTATTATAAAGATACAATAATCAAAATAGCAAACTATTAGTATAAAGATAGACAAACAGATCAATGAAGAAGAAGAAAGTTTAAAAATTAACCCGCAAATATATAGACAACTGATCTTTGAAAAAAGTGCAAAGTCAATGTTATGGAGAAAGAACAGTCTTTCAAACAAATGGTCTTGAAACAACTGGACATCCATATGCAAAAACATAATAATCATCAACCCATACCTTTCGCCATATAAAAAAATAAAGTGAAAATGGATCATAGACCTAAATGTAAAACCTAAAAATGAAATTTCTGGAAGAAAACATAGGACTAAATCTTTGTGACTATGGCTTAGGCAAAGATTTCTTTATACGGCACAAAATTCATGATCCATAAAAGAAATTACTGATGAATTGAATTTCTTTATCAACATTAAAAAATTCTACAATTCAAAATACACTGTTAAGAGAATGAAAAGATAAGTCACAGACTTGGAGAAGATTTTTGCAAAGCAAGTGTCTATTAAAGAACTTATATCCAGAAAATATAAAGAACGCTCAAAATTCACAATCAGTAAACGAACAACCCAATTGAAAAATGGGGAAAAGATTTCGATAGACACTTCAACAAAGAGGATATTAAGGTGGCAAATAAACTCATGAAGAGATGCTCAACAGGATTAGTCATTAAGAAAATATAAGTTAAAACTATAATTAGGTACCACTTCGTAGCACTAAAATCACTATAGTGTCTTTTTTTAGACAGACAATAACAAGTATTGCAGAAGATGGAGAGAAACTGGAACCCTCTCATACGCTGCTTTGGGAATGGAGATTGGTACAACCACTTTGAAAAACCTTTTTAAGTATCTTAAAAAGTTACACATGTATTTATCATATGAAAACAGGAATTTCATTCTTAGGAATCTAAGCAGGAAAAATGAAAACATATTTTCACACAAAAACTTTAATGCAAACGTTCAGAAAAGCATTATTCATAAGAGTTGAAAAGGTAGAAACAACTAAAATGTTTGTCAAGTGGAGAATGAACAACCAAAATGTGGCATATCCATTCAATGGGATATTATTTGTCAATAAAAAGGAATGAAATACTGATACATGCTACAATGTGGGTGAATCACCAAAACAACACGCCAAATGACAGAAGGTAGACCCAAAAGATAACATTTGTATAACTGCATTTATATGCTAAGTTCAGAAAAGGCAAATCTATAGACAGAAAGTATACTACTGGTTGACTGGGGCTATGGGTGGGAACAGCGATTGACTGAAACTGGGCATAGGAACTCATTTTGGGATGATGGAAATGTCCTAAAATAGTATCCTGGTAATGATTGTTCAAATCTGTAAATTTATTAAAAAACCATTGAATTGTATACTTCAAATGGACATTTTCTATAGTCTGTATTAATAAATCATAACTCAATAAATATCCTGCAATGGCTTCTTACTGCACCCAGAATTAAATCTAAACCCACACCTCCCGCTGAAAACAAATTCTAAGCATGCTCATGTTTTCCCAGAAAAAGAAAAGACTTGTCAAAAGGCTTGTGTAGAGGGAATGGATTTTTAATGACTTAGTTGATTAAGGCAGCCAGGAGGAATGAGAAGGGGCTTAATGATGAAAAAAATAAGTGAGGACTTGTTACCCTTGAGGTTGATTGCCTTCACTATGCCCTTCAGGCTTAGTATCTAATGCCCAGCCTTTCATACTCTGTCCAGCAACTGAGTAGTGTGAGCTAATATTAAATCTAAATAAAAGGTCCTTACTTTCTCTAATCTACACATAGAACATCATGCCAGTCACTGCTTAGATACACACACATACTAGCTTCCCTCTCTCCAACTTCCATCAGTCAAAAAGATAAAAATAGTTATTAAGCAAGTACCATTTATCCAGCAGTGTGCTGGTTCCTGTCCGTGAATGATGAGAAGGCCTCTTCCTTCAAATAAAATAATGAATTGAGATCCAATATACAAAATAGAACAAATCATACTATTATTGTTGAAGTGGAAATGGGGCCCCAGAGTGCTTAATCTCTCTTCAAATCTAACCCCTACCTGACTCTACCAAAGTGACTATTGATATACTTTTCTGGAACTCTCAGGGCTCCTAAGAACATTATTTCAAAGCCACCCATCAAATCCATCCTCTTTATTTCAGAGATGAAGAAACAAAGGTCCAGACTTGGAAAAGCCTCAGCAAAAAGCACACAGCTGTGGTGCTCTGGGTCCTCTAAATGTACAGACTTCTGCATGAAGCAATTTGAAGTCAGGATAATTATATACATGAGAGCCCTCTAGACACTGGCACTCTACCACATTTCTCTCTTTAACTTCCACATCATGTCTCATTGCTTTGGACATAAGCAGGGCTCAATAATTACATTTGGAATGAGAAAAAATGAAGGCAAAGAGGTGGTAAATCCAGGGAACTGATTACATCTTCAGTAGCCTCAGAGAAAGAAAGATATTACCATGGGTGGAGAGGATTTCATTCATTCAGTTAACATTTATGAAGAGTCTATCAGTGTTAGGAACTAGGAAGAAATTGTTAAGACAGGTTCTATGTAATAATAGCTATATTTAATGATAACACCTATTATATTTGTGGTGCCTGCTATGTTCTAGCATCTTTACTAGGCATTTTATAAGCACCTGAATTTAATCCTCATCAGAACCATATAAGCAGGTATGTCTAACTTCATTTTTACAGATGAAGAATTTGAGGCTGAGCAAAGTAAAGTGACTTGCCCAAGATCACAAATTCAGGAAGTGGAAAATGCAGTGTTGTGAACCTGATCACCTTCTCATCACACCAAGGAACTTTCCTCACATGATGGATTTAAAACCATGGAAAACAAGCCAGGAGGGCGAATTCTTATCCAGGTTCAGTCATCAATTTTCAGGGTGAAATAGGACACATCATGGAACCTCTTTGAACCTTGGAAATGCTACCTGGGAAGTAGGACTAGGTGTAAACTTTCACAGAATTGTTGGATGACTTCATGAGATGAAATCTGTGGAATGTTTGGCCATGCAAGTGAGGAAATCATCCAAGTCATTAAAAATTCACTATCATGAGTAAAATTTCCTAACAAGATCCTTTCAAGAGGCTAACGCACAGCTGGTGTGGCCACTGAATCCCGTGAAAATCACAGCATACTTCCTTAGGGTTTCCACAATCATTGGGGCCTTGGTCGTTATGTAACTTTTGAACCTGTATTCCTGAGCTCCTGTCTTAGTTTGTTTGTGCTTCTGTAGCACAATAGCATAGACTGGGTAATTTATGAAAAAAAAGAAATTTATTTCTCACATTTCTGGAGGCTGGGAAGTTCAGATTAGGTGCCAACAGATTCAGTGTCTGGTGAGGAACCATGTCTCTCCTTCGGATATGGCACCTTGTTGCTTCATTTTCAGGAGGGGAAGAACACTGTGTCCTCATATGGCAGAAGCACAGAAGTACAAAAAGAAAAAAAGCCTAAGCTAGTTCCCTCAAGTGCTTTTATACAGCATGAATCAATTCATGAGGACAGAGGCCCCCTCATTTAATTACTTCCCCAAAGGCCTGTCCTGTTTATACCACTATGATGGGGATTAAGTTTCAGGACATGAATTTTGTGGGACTTTCAGAACACAGCACTTCATGACTCCACAGCTTCTCCAGACAGAGTCCTGGGCCAAGACAAAAACACTCAGATGGATACCTTCTTTCCTATGATTCCTTGCTGCCTAATGTGGAATAGGAAGTGTGCAGAGAAGGATAGGCTCTAGGTCTATGGATCATCCATTCCTGGAACAAACTTGGCAGGCTCATCTGTCACCCAGCTTTAGAAATGACTCAGCCCCAATGCTCACTCAAGAAGCAGGGTAGGACAGCTGGGACCTGTAGGCCTTGAAGATGGGGTGATCAAATGAAAAGATACTCGCTGGTGGAGATAGATCAAAAGGTACTGGCATTTGTCGATGAGTTGAGGGGATGATGAGAAGTGGACAGTTCCATATTATACTGGTATAAGTATAACTCTCCAGGTCTTACTAATGCCATGGTTCTCCATGTGTGGGTTCTGTACCAGCAGCAATGGCATTGCCAGGGAACTTGTCAGAAATACAAATTTTCAGACCCCACCCAAGATCTACTGGATCAAAGACCCTGGAGATGGGGCCCAGAAATCTTTGACTCAATGGACCTTTAGGTGGAGCCTCATGCATGGTCAAGTTTAACAACCACTGTGCTGATGATTTGGATGGCAGGGTTCACAGACAGAGAGTGAAGTAAAGAATGACTTCCAGATTTTAGGATGGTGTGGCATTTACTGAGATGGGGAAGACTGGAGAAGGAGAATGTTTAGGCATGGGGCTGGAGTTGAGAATTCTGTTGGGGCCTGTTTGAGATGCTGGTGATACATGCAGAGGGTGGGCAGTTGGATATGTGAGTCTGGAACTCAGACGAGAGATCAGAGCTATTGACCTTGATTGGAAGATCCTTCAGTACAGGTATAATTCATCCTAAGTGATGGGCCACCTTGAATACGGCCCAGAAGAGGTGCTCAATAAATGTCACTAAGTGAACAAAAAGGAGCCAGCTTTTCCTGCCTACTCCTGTCTGGTGAGAACATTGCCTAAGTACCAAGTGTTCTTCCATTTAATGTTTATTTGTTCATCTGAGAACACAGCTACTGTCAGAAAAGCAGGTTTCTTAGAAGAGTTCACTTTGAAGACTTTCTTATAGCTCAATACCAAATGCTAACTGCTTTCCATTCTCTCTCCTGTGGTTAGCATTGTTTGGCTTGACTTGCCTATTCCCAAGTCCCAGAGGTTCCATATGTCCTGTGACTTTCTCTTGATTGAGCACTGGGGCTGAGTTAGTCCTCAAGACAGGTGACAGAGGAAACTGCTGAGGCTGCCACAGCAATGGCTGAATGAAGGGAGGAGGAAAGAAGACACATGTCAATTCAAAAGTGAATCATAAGACTGAGTAACTTGTGTGCTGTAATAAATATCCCTGTGGAACCCAGGGGGTTGTGATTAATTTGGAATGGGGAATTGGAGAAGGTTTTAGACAAGAACCAGTATTGATGTGGGTTTTCCTTTAAAAATGACTAGGAATTACAGGCTTGAAATGAAGAAAAGGCATTCAAGAATAAGGGATATACACAGGGAAAAGTCTGTAGGAATGGAAATATATGAAACAGTGAGGAATTTCTGTATGACTAAAAGACAGGGTAATGAAGAGGAGTTGTAGCAGACAAGATCAGAATGGTGGGCCTGGTGGGTGGGGGAGAGGGGCATGAATGCCATGCTAACAATGATACGTAAATTTGTGTCCAACAGATACACTGTAAAAAATGACCTAAGTGAGAAATGGATTTCACATCGTGATCCAATACACACATACACAGATTTAAAATTGAAAGAAAACCTTCCCCAAAATGTGCCTACCACTTCATATGGAATGTGTGTTGATAATTTTCTTACTTAAAAAAATTTTTAAATGCTATCAGCAACCTTCTAAATTCATTTACAAGCTAATAATGGGTCATGGCCTGCATTTTCTTTTTAAAATTTTTTTTTTAATTAAAAATTTTTTACTGATACCTACTATTTGTACATAATTATCAGGTACATGTGATATTTTGGTACATTCATAGACTGTAATGTATGAATACCCCAAGTCAGGGTAATTGGGGTGTCCATCATATGGAATATTAATCGTTTCTCTGTTTTGGGAATATTTCAAGTTTTTTTTCCAGCTATTTTGAAATATACAATATTTTGTTGTTAACTATAGTCACCCTACTCTGCTATCAAATGTCAGAACTTACATCTTCTATTTAACTGTGTGTTCGTACTCATTAGCCAACCTCTCTTTATACCCCCACACCCACATACCCTTCCTATATTCTGGTGTCTATTATTCTCCTTTCTACCTTCATGAAATCAACTTTTCTAGCTCCCACATATGGGTGAGAACATGCAATATTTGTCTTTCTGTGCCTGGCTTATTTCACTTACCATAACAACCCCCAGTTCCATCCATGTTGCTGCAAATGGCAGGATTTTGTTCTTTCGTATGGCTAAATAGTATTCTATTCTGTATATTATATATACCACATTTCTGTTATCCATTTGTACATTGATGGACACTAAGGTTGCATCCAAATCTTTGCTATTGTGAATAGTGCTACAATAAACATGAGAGTGCCAGTATCCCTTTTATATACGATTTATTTTGCTTTGGATAAATACCCTGTAGTGGGATTACTGGATCCTCTGGTAGTTCTACTTATAGTTTTTTGAGAAATCTCCATACTGCTATCCATAATGGCTGTACTAATTTACATTCCCCACCAACAGTGTATAAGAGTTCCTTCTTATCCACATCCTTACCAGTGTCTGTTATCATTTGTCTTTTTAATAGTAATAGACATTCTAAATGGGCTAAGATGATATCTCATTGTGGTTTTCATTTGCATTTCCCTGATGATTAGTGATGTTGAGCAATTTTTCTTGTATCTGTTAGCCATCTGCATGTCTTCTTTTTAGAAATGTCTATTCATGTTTTTCACCCACTTTTTAATGGGATTATTCATTTTGTTTTGTTTTGTTTTGTTTTTTACTGTCGTTTGAATTCCTTGTATATTCTGGATATTAGTCCCTTGTCAGATGAATAGTTTCCAAATATTTTCTCCCATTCAACAGGTTGTCTTTTCACTCTGTTGACTGTTTCCTTTGCTGTGCAGAAGCTTTTTAGTTTAATATAGTCTCATTTGTCTATTTTTTTTGTTTTCTGTGTTTTTGAGGTTTTAGCCGTAAAATGTTTGCCTAGATCAATGTCGTGAAATGTTTTCCCTATGTTTTCTTCCAGTAGTTTTATAGTTTCAGGTGTTACATTTAAGTCTTTAATTCATCTTGAATTGTCTTTTGAATATGGTGAGAGACAGGGGTCTATTTTCATTCTTCTGCATATGGATATCCAATATTCCCAGCATGATTTATTGAAGAGTGTGCCCTTTCTTCAATGTATGTTCTTGGCTCCTTTGTCAAAAATTGGTTGTCTGCAAGTATGTGGATTTATTTCTGTGTCCTCTATTCTGTTCCATTGTTATATGTGTCTGTTGTTATACTAATACTATGCTGGTTTTGTTACTAAAGCCTTGTAATATATTTTGAAGTCAGGTGGCATGATGCCTCCAGCTTTATTTTTTATTTTTTTGCTCAGGATTGCTTTGGCTATTTGGGCTCTTTTTTGGTTTCATATGAATTTTAGGATATTTTTATTTCTGTGAAATATGACATTAGTATTTTGATAGGGATTACATTACATCTGTAGATTGCTTTGGGTAGTATGTTCATTTTAGCAATATTAATTCTACTGATCCATGAGCATGGGATGTCTTTCCATTTGTTTATGTCCTCTTTAATTTCTTTCATCAGTATTTTGTAGTTTTCCTTGTAGAGGTCTTTTACCTCCTTGGTTAAATTTATTCCTAGGTATTTGTTTTTGTAGCTATTGTAAATAGGATTGCCTTCTTGATTTCTTTTTCAGCTAGTTCATTACTGGTTTATAGAAATGCTATTGATTTTAGGTATGGCTCTCCATTAGGCCTCCCATGATCCCACTGAGGGTAGGGAGGGTTGCCTTATTTCTACCAAGTGTGAGTGGAAGTCCATGTTCCCCATGTGGTCTCCGGTGAAACCTGAAACCGTGGAGGAGGGGCCTCATTACTGCTGAGCAGTGATGACAATTTTGGCCCCCCACTAAGCCTTATCTGACATCCCTCTCATGGGAAGGCTTGGACTCCCCATTACAGTCTGCCAAGGGTGAAAGTCTAGGCTCTCTACTGTCCCTTTCTTGGTCCTTTAGCTGCAGAGAACAGGCTTTTCTCAGAGCTTTTTCAATCTGCACCTATTGATGTTTCTGGGTTTTTGGCTTCTCCAGTATCCAGTTTGGGATATGTGAAAAGAAAACCCAGGTCACTTACCACTATGTTGTTCTTCAAGTCCCAAGGCCCTTAGCCAATCTGTCTCTTCTCCCCACCTTTCAGTCTTCTTATGTTTGCTTTATATGTAATGTCCATGGTTTTTGTTGTACTTAGCAAGAGGTATAGGAAAAGTAAGTCTATTCCATCTGCCCACTTAAACTGGGCATGTGGCAGGGTTTTGAAGTCCTTTAATAGCTCCTGATAAAAAAAAGAAGCTCCCCACACAATGGAAGGCAGCTGAGGCATAGGTAATCAACACATGGGCACTGGAAGCAAATTTTGTAGATTAAAATCCTGGTGTTGCCATTTTCTAGCCACAAGACACTGATCAAATTTCTTAACCTCTGCAAACTTCATTTTTCTCATCTGAAATACAGTGTCAATTTAATCTACCTTCACAGGGTGCTGAGAGACTACAATGCAAATCCATCTTTGCACAGAGTCTGGCAAATAGTGGGCACTTACTATAGGTTAGCTATTATCATTGTTGGTCTCAGAAAGCAAATTTGGAGTTGAGTTCAGATGGGGAAGACTTGTTTGCTGTGGGTAGGGCAGTGGAACAAGCACTGACTAGGCTGGGAGTCAAGTACTATAATTTTAGCCCCAACTCTGCAATTAACTTTCTATTGGACCTTGATCGATCCCTTTCATTCTCTGGGCCTCAGTTTTCTCATCTGTAAAACAAAGGGACTGGGCCTCTGAGAATCCTTGTAAAATCCAAGTGCCTCTAGCTTTATCACTCTTTTCACTGGTGTTATGGGAGGATTTTGAAGGAGCTCATCTCTTCCTCTAGGCCTTTGTCATTTTAATCAATCTATTATCCCTTTGGATATACTTTTTTCCTTCAAAAAACTCAAAACCCTGGAGAAGCCAGTTAGTTTACCTTGCCCAGCTGAGGGGATTTTGTTGGGGGGTCAGGAGGTTCTTAATTATCAAAGGACATTTGCTTGCATTGACTAGCTAGAAGGCATGCTGTTCAGAGTTCTGAGAATCTTCAATCTAGCTATGAGGACTAAGGTGCCTCAGAATCCATGAATGCATGGGTTGGAGCAGACTAATCCAGCAGACTCCACGTATTGACATTATTGATAAGGGGTATGCCTTTCTTCAAGTGCTCTTGGAGAGGAACTTCATCATTGTCACTTTTCACTCTAAGTGCTCAGGCTGTGAATCAGAGCTATGTATTATGTGTGGCTGGATAGAGAAGTGTGTTAGTTTGCTAGGGCTGCCATAACAAAGTACCAGAGTCTGGGTGACTTAAACAATAGAAATTTATTTTCCCATAGTTGTGAGGTTAGAAGACTGAGATCAAAGTGTGGGTTGGGTTGATTTCTTCTGAAGGCTGTGAGGGAAGGATCTGTTCTAGGCCTCTTCCTTTGGCTTGTAGATGTCCATCTTTTCCCATGTCTTCATATAGTCTTCCCTCTGTACATGTCCGTGTCCAAATTTCCTCTTCTTATAAGGACACCAGTCAGATTAGATTAGAGCCCACCCTAATGATCTTATTTTATCTTAATTACCTTTTTCATGACCCTATTTCCAAATGCAGCCACAATCTGGGATACTAGAGGTTAAGACTTCAACATATGAATTTTTAAGAGACACAGTTCAGACCATAATGAGCACATTTGCAGACTTGTGGCATGCCCAGAGGGTTCTCCTGCCTTCACCAACCCACTAGGAGAAAATGGAAAAATTCAACGCACCACCTGGAACATTTGTCCTTAGGGAAGTTTAGCCTGGAGAAGGGAGGGCTTCGAAGAACCTAGTTATTTAGGCTGAGACCCATTTCCTCCCATGCCTACATCAATTCCAACATTCCTTGACCACTATCACTTTGGGGTTTCCAAAGCTGCAGGCCTGGAGAATTTCAGGTGCCACACACACAATCTTACATCAGGGCAGGTGGCCTAAACAAAAGGTCCCATTCTGAACTGTTTCCAGCTACTGCTGCCCTTTTCCACATTATCCTGGATCCAGTAGACCCCAACCCAGAGGCTGGGCAGGGGCATAGGTGATGAGAGCAATTTTTAGAGATTGAAGCAACCAGAGGACTGAGAATCAAGCCCTCGACCAACAATAACAGTCTTGATAACTGGCTTCAGGTTTTCCTCAGTTCCCATCTTAGAAGCAGGATTTGTAACTACATGCATACCTTGTTACCTGGGCTTACCTGGTACTCTGATGTCTGATGGCCAGTTCTCAGACCACATCTTTCTAAACCTGTCAGTATCATTTGACACAGCTGATCACTTCCTCCTCCTTAGAATACTTTCTTGTCTTAGTTTCCAAGATATCACATTTCTCCTGCTTTTTCTCCTACTCCAATGGTTGCTCCTTCTTAGTCTCCTTTGCTGGTTTTTTAAAAAAAATTTTTAATTTTTAATTATTATGGGTACATAATAGTTGTATATATTTATAGAGTACATGTGATGTGTTGATATAGGCATACACTGTGTATTAATCAAATCAGGGTAATTGGGGTATACATCACCTCAAGCATTTATCATTTGTTTGTGTGAGGAACATTCCAATTCCTTTTTTAGTTATTTTAAAGTATACCTTAACTTATTGTTGATTATAGTCACTTTGTTGTGCTATCAAATATTGTTCATTCTCTGTAACTGCCTAACTATATTTTTTCAGCCATTAAACATTCCCACTCCCCCGCTCCATGCTACCCTTCCCAGGCTCTGGTAACCATCGTTCTACTCCCTGTCTCCAGGAGATCAATCGTTTTGATATTTAGCTCCCACATATGGATGAGAACATGTGAGATTTTTCTTTCTGTGCTTGGCTTATTTCACTTAACATAATGTTCTCCATTCTGTTGCAAATGGTAGGATTTCATTTTTATGGCTATATAATATTCCATTGTGTATATGTACCACAATTTCTTTATCTATCCATCCATTGATGGAACTTAGGTTAATTCCAAATCTTGGCTATTGTGAATAGTACTGCAATAAAAATGAAAGTGCAGGTATCTTTTTGATATACTGAGATTCCATTCTTTTGGATATATACCTTGTAGTGGGATTGCTGGGTCATATGGTAGTTCTGTTTTTAGTTTTATAAGGAACCTCCATACTGTTCTTCATAGTCATCATACTAATTTACATTCCCATTAACAATGTACAAGGGTTCCTCTTTCTCCACATACTAACCAGTATTTGTTATTGCTTATCTTTTTGATAAAAGCCATTTTAACCGGGTTGAGATAATATTTCATTATAGTTTTGATTTGCATTTCTCTGATGACTAATGATGTTGAGCATTTTTTCATATACCTGTTGGCAGTTTGTATGTCTTCTTTTGAGAAATGTTTATTCAGATCCTTTGCCCATTTTTAAATCAGATTATTTGATTTTTCCTATTGAGTTGTTGGAGCTCCTTATATATTCTAGTTATTATCCCTTGTTGGATGGGTAGTTTGCAAATATTTTCTCCCATTCTGTAGGTTGTCTCTTCACTTTGTTGATTGTTTACTTTGCTTCACAGAAGCTTTTTAGCTTGATGTGATCCCATTTGTCCAATTTTGCTTTGTGGTTGCCTGTGGTTTGGGGGTATTACTCAAGAAGTCCTTGCCCAGACCAATGTCCTGAAGTGTTTCACCAATGTTTTCTTTTAGTAGTTTCATAGTTTCAGGTCTTGTATTTAATCCATTCTGATTTGGTTTTTGTATATGGTGAGAGATAATGGTTTAGTTTCATTCTTCTGCATATGTATATCTAGTTTTCCCAGCACTATTTATCAAAGAGACTGTCCTTTCCCGAGCATATGTTCTTGGCACCTTTGTCCAAGATAAGTTCAATATAGATGTGTGGATTTATTTCTGATTTCTGTATTCTGTTCCATTGGTCTATGTGTCTGTTTTTATGCCAGTACCATGCTGTTTTGGTTACTACAGCTCTGTAGTATCATTTGAAGTCAGGTAATGTGATTCCTCCAGTTTTGTTCTTTTTGCTCAGGATGGCTTTCACTATTCTGCGTATTTTGAGGTTCCTTATAGATTTTAGGATTATTTTTTCTATTTCTATGAATAATGTTATTGGTATTTTGATGGGAATTGCATTGAATCTGTAGATTCCTTTGAGTAGTCTGGACATTTTAACAATATTGATTCTTCCAATTCATGAGCATGGAATATTTTTCCATTTTTTTGTGTCCTCTTCAATTTCTTTCATCAATGTTTTATAGTTTTCATTGTAGAGATCTTTCACTTCTTTGGTTAAGTTTATTCCTAGGTACTTTACTTTACTTGTACCTATTGTAAATGGGATTATTTTATTGGTTTCTTTTTCAGATTGTTTGCTGTTGGCATATAGAAATGCTGCTCATTTTTGTATGTTGATTTTGTATCCTGCAACTTTACTGAATTTGTTTTTCAGTTCTAATAGTTTTTTGTGGAGTCTTTAGGTTTCTCTAGATATAAGATCATATCATCTGCAAACAAGGATAATTTGACTTCTTCCTTTCCAATTTGGATGCCTTTTATTTCTTTCTCTTGTCTGATTGCTCTAGCTAGAACTTCCAGAACTATGTTGAATAACAGTGGTGAAAGTGGGCATACTTGTTTTGTTCCAGATCTTAGAGGAAAGGCTTTCAGTTTTTTCCCATTCAGTATGATACTAGCTGTGGGTCTGTCACATATGGATTTTATTGTGTTGGGGTATGTTCCTTCTATACCCAGTTTTTTGAGAGTTTTTATCATGAAGGGATGTTGAATTTTATCATATGTTTTTATCAACATCAATTGAAATGATCATACAGTTTTGTCCTTCATTCTGTTGATATGATGTATCACATTGATTTGCATATGTTGAACCATCCTTGCATTCCTGGGATGAATCCCACTTGATCATGTGATCACTCTGGGGTTTCACACATCTTTTTAATGTGTGGTTAAATTTGGTTTGCTAGTATTTTGTCAGAACTTTTGCATCTATTTTCATCAGAGATATTGGCCAATAGTTTTCCTTTTTTGCTGTGTACTTATCTGGTTTTGGTATCAGGGTGATACAGTTCTCATACAATGAGTTTGTGACTATTCCCTCCTCCTCATTTTTTTGGAATAGTTTAAGTAGGGCTGGTATTAATTCTTCCTCGAATGCTTGGTAGAATTCAGCAGTGAAGTCATTGGGTCCTGGGCTTTTCTTTGATAGCAGAATTTTTATTACTGCTTCTGTCTCATTACTTGTTGTTGGTTTATTCAGGTTTTGGATTTCTTCCTGGTTCAATCTGGGTAGGTTACATGTGTCTAGGAATTTATTCATTTCTTCTAGGTTTTCCAATTTATTGGCATATAGTTGTTCATAGTAGTCTCTAATGATCATTTGAATTTCTGCAGTATGAGTTGTAATGTCTCTTTTCTCATCTCTGATTTTATTTATATGGGTCTTCTCTCTTTTTTCCTAGTTAGTCTGGCTAAAGGTTTGTCAATTTTGTTTATCTTTTCAAAAAACCAACTTGTTTCATTGATCTTTTGTACTTTTTTGTTTCAATTTCATTTATTTCTGCTCTGATCTTTATTATTTCTTTTCTTCTACTAATTTTGGGTTTGGTTTGGGCTTGTTTTTCTAGTTCTTTGAAATGTATCATTGTGTTGTTTATTTGAAGCTTTTCTACATTTTTGATGTGAATGGTTATTACTATAAACTTTCCTCTTATTACTGTTTTTGCTATGATATGTTGTGTTTTCATTTTCATTTGTTCTGAGAAATTTTTAAATATCCTTCTTGATCTCTTCTTTGACCCAGTGGTCATTCAAGAGCATATTATTTAATTTCCATGTGTTTGTATAGTTCCCAATGTTCTTCTTATTATTGATTTCTAGTTTTATTCCACTGTGGTCAGAGAAAATACTTGATATGATTTCAATTTTTTTGAATTTCTTAAGACTTTTTTTGTGGCCTAAAATATGGTCTGTCCTTGAGAATGATCCATGAGCTGAGGAGAAGAATGTGTATTCTGCAATTGTTGGATGAAATGTTCTGTAAATATCTGTTAGATCCATTTGGTCTATAGTGCAGATTAAGTACCATATTTCTTTGTTGATTTTCAGTCTGGATGATCTTTCCAATGCTGAAAATGGGAAGCTGAGGTCTCCAACAATCATTGTATTGGCGTCTATCTCTCTATCTTTGCTTTAATATTTGCTTTATGTATCTGGGGGCACCAGTGTTGGGTGCATATATATTTAGAATTGTTATACCCTCTTGCTAAATTACCCTTTTTCATTATATAATAACCTTCTTTGTCTCTTTCTATAGTTTTTGTCTCGAAATCTATTTAATCTAATGGAAGTATAGCTACTCCTGCTTTTTTCTGGTTTCCCTTAGCATGGAATATCTTTTTCTATCCCTTTGTTTTCAATCTATGTGTGTCTTTATAGATGAAGGGGGTTTCTTGTAGACAATGTATAGATGGGTCTTTTTTTTTTAAATCAATTTAACCACTCTATGTCTTTTGATTGGAGAGTATAGTCCATTTACATTCAATGTTATTATTGATAGGTAAGCACTTACTACTGCTGTGTTCTTTGATTTCTGGTTGTTCTTCTTCCTTCCTTTATTCCTTCCTGTCTTCCTTTAAAAGTGATTGTCTCTGGTAGTGTATTTTAATTTCTTGCTTTTTATTGTTTGTGTATCTGTTGTAGGTTTTTTGATTTGAGGTTAACATGAGGGTTGCAAAAAACATTTTATAACCAATTATTTTAAAGATATGACAACTTAACTCTGTTTACAAACAAATAAACAAGCAAAGAGAAATCTAAAAGAAACTCTACACTTTAACTCCATCCCCAACCCCACTTTTTAACCTTTTTTTGTTTCTATGTATATATTTTTATACCATCTATTTCTCAAAAACTTGTTGTAGTTATTATTTTTGATATGTTTGTCTTTTAGTCTTCATACTCAAGATACAAGTGGTTTATACACCACAATTACAGTTACAGAGTATTCTATCTTTGTGTACTTACTGTTGTCAGTGAGTTTTATACCTTCAGATTATTACTTTTCTTTCATATTGAAGAACTATTTTTAGCATTTCTTGTAGGACGGGTCTGCTGTTGATGAAATCTCTCAGCTTTTGTTTGTCTGGGAAAGTCTTTATTTATCCCTTATGTTTGAAGGATATTTTTGCAGGATATAATATTCTAGGGTTAAAGTTTTTTTTTTTTTCTTCAGCTCTTTGAATATGTCATGCCATGATATCTCCTGGCCTGGAAGGTTTCCACTGAGAAGTCTGCTTTCAGAAATATTGGAGCTTCTTTATATGTTAATTTTTCCCTTTTTCTTGCTTCCTTTAGGACCCTTTCTTTATTTGTGACCTTTGGGAATTTGATTATTAAATTCCTTGAGGTAGGCTTGTTTGGGTTAAATATGCTTGGTGTTCTAAGACCTTCTTGTACCTGAATATTGATATCTTTCTCCAGGTTTTGAAAGTTCTCTGTTATTTCTTTTAATCAACTTTCTACCCCATTCTCTCTCTCTCTACCTCCCCTTTAAGGCTAATAATTCTTAGATTTGCCTTTTTGAGGCTATTTTCTAGATATTGTAGGTGTGCTTCATTTTCTTATTCTTTTTTCTTTTTTCTCTTCTGACTGTGTATTTTCAAGTAGCCTGTCTTCAAGCTCACTAATTCTTTCTTCTGCTTGATCAATTCTGTTGCTGAGAGACTCTGATATATTTCTGTTTGTCAATTTAATTTTTCAGCTTCAGAATGTCTTGATTTTTTAAATTTCAATCTCTTTGTTAAATTTCACTGATAGGCTTCTAAATTCCTTCTCTGTATTGTCTTGAAGTTCACTGAGCTTCTTCATAACAGTTATTTTGAATTCCTAGTCTGAAAGTTCACATATCTCCATCACTCTGGGATAGGTCACTGGTACCTTATTTAGTTCATTTGGTGAAGTCATATTTTCCTGGATGTTTTTGATGCTTGTGGATGTTTGTCCCCATCTAGGCATTAAAAAGTTAGGTATTTATTTTACTCTTCACAGTCTTGGCTTGTTTGAACCCATACTTCTTGAAAAGGCTTTCCAGATATTCAAAGGGAATTGAGAGTTATAATCTAAGTCTTTTGTCACTACAGCTGTATCAGCACTGGGGGCACCCCAAGCCCAGTGACACTGTGATTCTTGCAGTCTCCTGGTGATATCACCTCAGTAGACTTGGGTAAGATACAGGAGAATTTTCTGGATTA
This sequence comes from Daubentonia madagascariensis, assembly GCA_023783475.1. Taxonomy (NCBI): domain Eukaryota; kingdom Metazoa; phylum Chordata; class Mammalia; order Primates; family Daubentoniidae; genus Daubentonia; species Daubentonia madagascariensis. Next base: position 179,452 of record JAKFHU010002157.1, on the reverse strand, counting down.
GCAGGCAAATTCTCTCACTCTCTTCCCTCCCTGTGCTGGGCTTCTGGAGTTGGGAGAGCAGGGATGTGGGCACTCCCTCATGGCCACCACAGCTGGTACTGTGCCAGGTCACACCTGAAGCCAGCTGAGTCTCACCCAAGGCCCGTGGGGGCTGCTGCCTTGCTGCCTCTGATGTTTATTCAAAGCCCAAAGGGCTCTTTACTTAGCAGGTGGTGAATCCTGCCAGAATTGGGTTCTTCCTTCAGGGCAGAGGGTTTCCTTCTGGCTGAGGGTGGATCTAGAATTCCCATCAAGGAAGTAAGGCCTGGACACAGGGGCTTCAAGAGTCTGCTTAGTACTTAATTTTAGTGTGGCTGAGCTGGTACTCAAGTTGCAAAACAAAGTCCTCTAAACTCTTACCTTTCCTTTCCCCTAGTAGAAGAAGGCTCTTCCTGAGCTGTACTGCCTGGAGTTTGGGGAGACGTGACACAGGCACGGGCTTGGTCACCACCACTGGTGTCTCACTGGGTCATGTGCACCAAGTCCACTGGCTCCAAGCCAACACAGCTACAGGAATTGCCCAAGGACTGCAGCCTTTGTGGCCTGACTGCCTTATGAATTTATTCTAGGCCTCAGACCACTTTTTGGTCAGCCAGTGGTGGGGCTAGCTGAAACTCAGGTTTTGAGGTGGAGGATTTCCCTCTGACCACACTGGTCTAAATGCTCCCTCTGAAGGTGCTGGTAGAATTCTGCCCTGTGTTGTGTTCCCCTGTGACAGGCTGACCCTGAGTTCAAGTGCAAAGTCCCACAATCACTTCACTCTCCCTACCGCAGGCGCACAGATTCTGTCTCCACTTGGTGTGCTGGTGTGGCACTGCTGGAGGGTGAGGAAGGAGTGACATAGGAAATGCAAAATTATCTTTTCTGCCCTTTTCAGTGCCTCTTTCCTTGATATAATATTAAAACCAGGTACTGTGATCACTCACCTGATTTTTGGTTTGTCTGAAGGTGCTTCCTTGTGTGAATAATTGTTGAATTTGGTGTTTGTGCAGAGGGACGATCACTGGACATTTCCTGCCCCCCCGGCCATCTTGATCTGCCCCCTCCAAGAAAGCTTCCTCCTTTGCTCATTCTTTCTTATCACCTTGACCTCCAAATATTAGAGTGTCCAAGGGCTTGTTCTTGTACCTCTTCTCTTCTCTATCCACATTCTGTTGATGATTTCATTCAGTCTCATGGATTTAAGTGTCATCTATTCACTTCTGTTTCTCAAATTTATATCTTTAGCCAATAACTCTCCCTCAAATGCCAGACTCATGTATTCAACTGCCTTCTCAACACATCTACCTGAATGTTCTATTGTAACTTAATCTTAACACATCCAAGATTAAATTCCTGATTTTATCCCTCAAACCTCTTTCTTCCACATTCCTCAACATCTTAGAATTGGCAGCTCAATCCTTCCAAATCCAGGTCAAAAACCTTGGACTCACACTTGGTTCCTCTCTTTCTCTCATATCTCACATCCAGTCTATCAGCAAATCCTGTCAACTTTACTTTTTACAAATGTCAGATTTAATGAGGTATAATTTACATACAATAAAATTCACCATTTTAGATGTACAATTCCATGAATTTTTACAAATGTATATAGTCATGTGATTACCACTTCAATCAAGACATGGAACATATCTATCAAACTCAAAAAGTAACCTCAGGCTCCTTTACAATCAACCTCTCCTCTGAATCCAAGTCCCTGTAAGCCACTGTTCATGTTTTCTGTCTAGAATTTTGCCTTTTTCAGAACATCATATAAATGCAATCATAAAATACATAGCCTTTTGGGTCTGGCTTCTTTCACCTAGCACAATGTTTTTGAGATTCGCTCATGTTGTTACATGCATCCGTAGTTTGTTGCTTCTTACTGCTGAGTAGTATCCCAGGGTACGGATGTACCACAGTTTGTTCATTCACCAGGTAATAGACATTTGTATTGTTTCCAGTGTTGGTGATAATGGATAAAGCTACAATAAATGTTCTCACAGAGGATTTTATGAGGACATATGTCTTCATTTCTCTTAGGTATATATCTAGGAGTGGGATTCTTGGACCATATGGTTAGTGCGTGTTTAACTTGATAAGAAACAAACTGTTTTCCAGAGTGGCTGTACCATTTTGCATTCCTTTGAGCAATGAATAAGGGTTCTGGTTTCTCATCATCCTCACCAGCACTTGATAGTGTTAGGTGTTTTTTAAAGGACATTCTAGTAGGTGTGAATTGGTGTTTCACTGTGATTTCAATTTGCCTCTTTACTCATAATATTGAATCTCTTCATATTATTATTTGCCATTCATAAATCTTAGGTGAAGCCCTGTTCAAATCTTTTGCCTACTTAAAAAATTGGGCTGTTTGTCTTTTTATTATTCAGTTGTATTAAGTTACGTATTTTGGATACAAGTCCTTTATCATATATGTGTTGTGCAAATATTTTCTCCCAGTCTGTAGCTTTTCTTTTCATTTTTTAACAGTATAAGATGTAAGCTGTACTTTTAAAATGTATTCAGAATCCAACCACTTATCATCATCTCTACTGCTGCTATGCTGGTCCAGGTCACCATCATCTCTTGCTTAGACCACTGCAATAGTCTCCTAATTGATCACATTGCTTCCACTTGTGCCTCCATTAATAGCAGCAAGAGAGATGGTGTTAAAGCTTAAATCATATTATGTCATTCCCTGTTCAAAGCTCCCCCCGCCATGGCTCCCCATTTCAGAGTAAAAGTCAAAGTCCTTAAAATAGCCTGTGAAATATGCTTCCCATCTGTTACCTCTCTGACCTCCTCTCCTACTCCTCTCTTCTTTGCTCACTCTGTTCCTACATTGGCTTTTTTGCTATTTCTCAAAATTCTGAGCATACTCATGCCTTTGCATTTGCTGTTTCCTTTTGCAACAGTCTTCTCCTAGATATCTTTTTTAAAATTTCAGAATATTATGGGGGTACAAACACTTTGGTTACATATATTGCTTATGCACTGCCCAAGTCAGAGCTACAATCATGAACATCCCCCAAACAGTGTGCCCCACACCCATTAGGTGTGACTTTTTCCATCCCTTCCACCACCCTCCCACCTGCCCAATCCCTGATGAATATTATTTCCATGTGTGACATAAGTATTGATCAGTTAGTACCAATTTGATGGTGAGTACCAGTGGTGTTTGTTTTTCCATTCTTCTGATACTTCGCTGGGATGTAGAGCTAGACCCCTTCTTGCAATGAGGCAGGTATTTGAAGGAAGTTAAGTCTGGCAAGCAATATATGGATTTTAAAGATCGTGACTAGAAGAGGTGACAGTCAGACAGCCAGATTCTTGTCATATGGGTCTGAGCTGAGGTGGTGAGCAGAGCACACAGTATTAGAAAATTGGGGAAGGAAGCCACACACCAAAATTCAGCCATTCATTCATTCATTCATTTAGAAAATCATTATTCAGCATCTACCATATGCTAAGAATTTCTTCACGCTGGTGTGCCAGCAGTGAACAGAACAGAATAAATTCCCTGCTCTCATGGAGCTTATATTCTGGTGGGAGAAAGATACACAATAAATTTAGACCAAGAAGTAAATTATATAGTATGCCTGATGGTGGTAAATGCTATGGAAAAAATAAATCAGGGAAATGAGATGAGGAAAGACAGAGAGGGCTTCAATGAGAAGGCCTAGCCTAAAGAAGATGAGGGAGTGAGACATGAAGATACCTGCCTAGATATATTGCTTGCCAGCCTTAACTTCCTTCAAACACCTGCCTCATTGCAAAGAGGGGTCTAGTTCTACATCCCAGAACCTTCCTTCTGTCCACCCTATTGTAATCAAACAGGCCTTATAAGTCTGGGTCCTAAGATATCTGCAGAGGATGGAGCATTACATTTCCACTTTGTGGCAGGGAAGCTGACAAAGCTACATGGTAGAGTATGCGTCTCTCCAGAGAAAAGCCTCCAGATTTCCCTTGTCCTAGGCTCTCTTCCAATCTGCAAAAAGCAAGAAACCACAATCACCTGCGAGAGGACTTTCTACAGTCTTCATAAATTACAAATCACCTCGTTTCTGAAGCCAGATATGATGCAGCTGGTGTAGCAGCTTGTAATTTAATGGTCAAGGCTGAAGTGGATGAAACTTTCATTAATGAACCTCACTCTTGAGACCTTTCTACACCTCTAGGGACCGGGAGGCCTGATTTAAAGGCTACATATGCAGATATCAGATGGATATACAGGCATACCTCAAAGGTACTGCAGGTTCGGTTTCAGATCACCGCGATGAAGGGAATATTGCAATGAAGAGAGTCACACAATTTTTTTGGTTTCTCAGTGCATGTAAAAGTTATGTTTACACTATACTGTAGTCTATTAACTGTGAAATAGCATTATGTCTTAAAATGTACATACCTTATTAAAATATTTTATTGTTAAACATGATAAAGATCATCTGGGCCTTCAGCAAGTTGTAATCTTTTTGCTGGTGGAGGGTCTATCTCAATGTTGATGGCTGCTGACTGATCAGGGTGGTGAATGCTGAAGGTTGGGGTGGCTTTGGCAATTTCTTGAAATAAGACAATGAAGTTGGACACATCTGTTGACTCTTCCTTTCATGAAAGATTTTTCTGTAGCACGTGATGCTGTTTGATAGCATTTTACTCACAGTAGAACTTCTTTCAAAATTGGAGTCAATCCTCTCAAACCCCACCACTGCTTTATCAACTAAGTTTTTATAATAGTCTAAATTGTTTGTTGTCATTTCAACAATGTTCACAGCATTTTCACCAGCAGTAGCTTCCATCTCAAGAAACCACTTTCTTTGCTCATCCATAAGAAGCAACTCCTCATTTGATAAAGTTTTATCATGAGATCGCAGCAATTCAGTCACATCTTCCGACTCCATTTCAAATTCCAGTTCTCTTGCTATTTCCACCACATCTGCAATTACTTCTTCATCTGAAGTCATGAACCTCTTAGAGTCATCCATGAAGTTTGGAATAAACTTCTTCCAAACTCCTGTCAATGTTGACAGTTGGACCTCCTACCATGAAGCATGCATGTTCTTAATGGCATCTAGAATAGTGAGTCCTTTCCAGAACGTTTTCAATTTACTTTGCCCAGATCCATTGGAGCAATCACTGCCCATGGCAGCTATAACCTTACAAAATGTATTTCTTAAATTATAAGACTTGAAAGTCAAAATTACTCTTTGATGGGCTGCAGAATGGATGTTGTGTTAGAGGCATGAAAACAACATTAATCTCCTTGTACCTCTCCATCAGAGCCCTTGGGTGACTATGTGCATTGTCAATAAGCAGTGAATTTTTAAAATATTAAAAGGAATTTTTTTTCTGAGCAGTAGGTCTCAACAGTGGGCTTAAAATATTCAGTAAACCATTCTGAAAACAAATGTGCTGCCATGTAGGCTTTGTTGTTTCATTTATAGATCACAGGCAGAATAGATTTAGCATAATTCTTAAAAGGGGCCTAGGATTTTCAGAATGGTAAATAAGCATTGGTTTCAACTCAAAGTCACCAGCTGCATTAGCCTCTAACAAGAGAGCCAACCTGTCCTTTGAAGCTTTGAAGCCAGACATTGACTCCTCCTCTCTAGCTGTGAAAGTCCTAGATGATATCTTTCTCCAATAAAAGTCTGTTTCATCTACATTGAAAATCTGTTGTTTAGTGTAGCTATCTTCATCAATTATTTTAGGTAGACCTTCTGGATACCTTGCTGCAGCTTCTCCACCAGCATTTGGTGCTTCACCTTGCACTTTTATGTTATGGAGATTAATTCTTTCCTCAAACCTCATGAACCAATCTCAGCTAGCTTCCAACTTTTCTTCTGCAGCATCCTCACCTCTCTCAGCCCTCATAGAAGTGAAGAGAGTTAGGGCCTTGCTCTGGATTAGGCTTTGGCTTAAAGGAATGTTGTGGTTGGTTTAATCTTCTATCCAGACTAAAACTTTCTCTCTAAGAGCAATAAAGCTGTTTTTTCTTTCTTCTCCTTCATGTGTTCACTGGAGTAGCACTTGTACTTTCCTTCAGGAACTTTTCTTTGTATTCACAACTTGGCTAACTGTTCGGTGCAAGAGGCCTATCTTTCAGCCTATCTTGGCTTTCAACATGCTTTCCTCTCTAAGCTTAATCATTTCCAGCCTTTGATTTAAAGTGAGAGACATGCGACTCTTCCTTTCACTTGAACATTTAGAGGCTATTAGGGTTATCAATTGGCCTAATTTCAATATCTTTGCGTCTCTAGGAATAGCAGGGCCTGATGTGAGGGAGAGAGATAGGGTAACGGCCAGTGGGTGTAGCAGTTAGAATACACACACATTTATGGATTAAGTTTGCCATTGTATAACAGTGCTGTTCATGGCAGCCAAAGCAATCACAATAGCTACGTCAAAGATGACTGATCAAAAATCATCAAACAGATACAATAAGAATGACAAAGTTTGAAATATTGTAAGAATTACCAAAATGTCTTGCAGAGACACAAAGTGAGCACGTGCTGTTGGAAAAATGGCATGATAGACTTGCTTGACACAGGGTTGTCACAAACTTTCGATTCGTAAAAAATAAAAAAAAAAATCTGTAAATCTGCGAAGAGCAATAAAGCAAAGCACAATAAAATGAAGTATGCCTGTAGATAATTGCCAATGACTCATGCTCAGAATTATAGCAGAACGGGTGGTGTTGCTTTGGGAAGGGGACCCTAGGCCTAGGGTACCTTAAGAAATGATATCAGGATGGATAGAAATCCAGAAGCTTGGTAAGATATTTCCCTTAAAAAGTCAGAAAGAAAAACAGTCAGAAACATCATTGCCAGCACTCCTGAGCCTGAAGCGAGACTGAGGACCTTAAATGCAGTGGTGATATTGCACTTGTGTCCTGGAGCCTGGCACAGAGCTGGAGTTCAATAAATGTTTGCTGAACTTCTTAATAGTTCCACTATCTTCTTTGTGAGACATTTTCTTAGATTCTTAGAGTTATTCTATCTGACTTTCAAGGATATTCAAGATTGTTCCATGCAGTTATGCAGGTTGTTCATTGTGCAAGTGCACAGCTTGAAGAAGTAAATGAAGAATGAAATTCAGCCTGCACTCCACTAGCAAAACTGTGTGTCCTAGACCTAGGAAGTCTAGGAAAAAGTGCTTTCTAGTTTCCACCCAGAGGAAAAAGTGCTTTCTAGTTTGCTCAAAGGCACTGTATGGGATAATGGCATCCCTAGGAGTATTCATTACTGGCTTTGGGAGGCAGCGGGGTATATTAGATAAAGCATTAGGTTAGGCCACAGACTAGTGAGGGAGCTAGGACATGACGTGCCATAACAATGAGAGGTAGAAAGTGAAATGTGCTTCCAGATAGGCACAATGTACTATGGGAGCACAGAAATAGAAAAGATCCATCTCCAAGTGGGGTGATTCATTACAAGTGGCATTTGAACTGGTGATTGGAAAATGGGAAGGATTTGAATGAGCAGTTAAGTAGAACTAAGGTGTGGAGGGCATTGCATGTAGAGGTAATAGCCCAAGTAATACCACAGAGGCAAGAAAGTATGAAGATTGAAGTGGAGGAGATTGAGTTGTTCTAATGGCTAGAAAAAATGGTGGGAGATACTAAGTAGTGGGAGATGAGGTTGGGGAGACATCAGGAAGGACTTTGATTTCCAAACTAAGAGGTTTTAATTTTATTTTGTATGTCAGTGTTTTTCCAAAGATGATCATTGACCACTTGCATTAGAACCACTTAGTGATTCTATCAAAAATGTAGAATTGTGGGGCCTACCTGCCCCAGACTTATTAAAAGAAAACCTCACAGGTCAAGGGTCTAAAATCTTCATTTTTACTAGGCACCCTCTCAGGTGATTCTGTTGTTTCCTAAATATTGATAACTGCAGTCTGGAGCAATGGACTGTGTTTGAATAGGGGAGAACCGGGATCTGAGCCTGGTTGGGGAAGATGAATGTAGAAGCTCTATAGAGGATGGATAAGATTTGTGGTAGGAGGATTCCTTTTCCTCCTGGATGCCTGTGATGTAACCACCATGTACTAGGTCCTGGAGCTACATAGATTGTATGCTATAAACTCCTGCCCAAGGGGGTTCCAGGTGTAGCTGCTGCCTGGCCTTCCAAGTGTCTACTTTCATGGGAAGGTTTGTTGTCTCTTAGGTAATGAATCTCTTATGATTCTGAGAAGATTTAACAAGCCTCTGCACCCTTAAGTATGTATATATTTTCTTTGATCCTTGAGAATGAAGTACTTCTATGCTCACAGAGATAAGCTATGAGGGCTCTCTAAAGCTCTACTCTTAATCTTTTTTTTCTGGAAACTTCAAAGAGAGAAAACAAATTAGGAGTGGTGAATTGGGATAGACTCTGTGATCAGGGTACTTAATTTTAGCTTCAGCAGCTTCTGTTCTCCCCATGCTATATTTGGGGTCTCTGGGGGCTCCAGAGAATGCTTTGGAAGGTGCCTGCTCACACTGACTATTCCCTGCTCATCTTCCCAGCCTCTATGTGGGCTCTTGACTCTCATCTCTTTGAAAGGCTAGGTCTCAAGGGCTACCTATGTTCTGAGAGGAGGGAGGCCTAAGGAGAGGCCTTTTTCCTTCCACAGGACACCAGCTTAGCAATTTTCCCAAGGTAGGGCCCAACTAAAGGGTTGGGGTTACAAACATAATTCCAAGTTCCTGGGTTTTAAGGCCAAATGATAAAGTAGAAAGAGTGTTAAGATTGGAGTTAAATCCCAGCTCTGACACTTCCAAATTGTTTGACCTCCAGCTTAACCTCACAGAACCTGTTTCGCCAACTCTCTAATGTCAATGTCAATTGCTGATCTGTTTTTTCTCATAGAGTAGTAGAGCAAACCAGTGAAATAATGAGTTGGCAGCCCTTCAGTCTGGGGCACAGGGGTACTGGTCCTGCAGCCACAGCCCCCATTCAAGTCCACACATGGCATGGGAAAGGTGCCCTCTTTCTCCTCTTTTCTACCATTTCTGTCCCCTCCCTCATTTAACTCCCACACCCCCAGCCTTAGGATTACACATTATTAGCACCCTGGATTGCATTTCACAGCCCTAGCTTTGATCTGTGGCATCCACAGCCTCTTCAACCTGAGCTTCTTCATAACCTGCTTAATAGCTAATTGTTTGGGCATTTTGAAACATACTGGAGGCTCTAGGCAACAGGAAGGTGCTGATTAACTTGTCAGCTGCTGACTTTCAGGGGGAGACAGGGAGGAAGGCTTAATGCCAGGAGGCTTAGACAGCTGCTCAGGGAGGGGAAAAATGAAAATCTAGCCACTTCTGCCACATAGCAAGGCTGCTTGCATCCACAAGTGCCTATAGGGGGTAGCTGCATTTCTCAATGGGGGCCAGCTGATGAAAGCACAGCCCGAGCCTTCACACAAATTAAAAAAAGATGTCGCCCTGCCCCCAGGGTAGATAGATTTGACAAAGATGCCCCTTCTGAGAAGTTGTAGCCCTTGGCAAGAGGACTATGTCTTTGTCCTGCAGGTGTAAGTTACCCCACACCAGGGTGCAAAGGTTGGTGAGTAGAATGTGGACTTGATTTCAGCTCCTGCTCACTCTTCAGTTGTGAATCTTTGGACAATTAGACATAGTGATCTTGGGCTTGAGCCCATGGTGGTTCCGTGTTGTCTCTCTCCCGCCCCAGCCCAATCATTACCACTGGGAAATGAGCCCTTTGAGGCCAAGGATCAAGTTCTTCTGTTTCCTAGGGAACTGGGCATGCCCTACATAAGTGCTTATTGAGTAAGGAAGACCTAGAGGTAGGGAGGGAGAAGAATGCCTTAAGATTTGGCTTTCCACAAATATTTCCCTATGTTAACTGAGCCTGGAAATCTAACCCGAGGCCTGAGGGACCCCTAGTAAAATAGCAAGTCTTCAAAGTGGAGAGTAATGTCTCCAGCCAGGAAGCTTGGTGGAGAGGAAAGAATGATAGGAGGACTGGATGCTAATTCTGGTTCTGCCATGGGCTCCTTATGAGCAAGTGACTTCCTTCCTTGAAGCTTGGTTTTCTTGTTTGTATAATGAAGCAGTTGGATAAAATAAAGGATGTCAAACATGGGAGCTACTATCCACACCCATGCCCATGGCAGATGATACTAATCAATCATTGTTTTTTTCCCTACATTATATGGCCAGGATAACTGCTTTGGAATATTTCTCAACAGAGTATTTTATGACCAACCATTTACAGGTGACATAAAAGATGAAAGTTAGAAAGGTAGCTTAGTATAGCAGTAATGAGACCAGCACTCTTGCGTCAGATTTTGGTTTCAACCCCAACTATGTGACTCCAGATAAATTTCTTGACTTTCTCTGAGCCGTTAGTTTTCTCTGCTACGAAATTGTATAATAATAGGACCCACCTCATCGGACTGTTATGCATATTTAATCATAACAGCCCTGCGAGGTGGGTCCTATTATTATCTCCTATTTATAAATGAGGAAACTGTGGTAGTCTGGAGAAACTTCCCCTTCCTCCTACAATGTTCACTGAAAGATCAACTCACAATAAGGCAGATTAATAAGAGAAAGAGATTTATTTACCATGCACATAGTAAGAATCACACAGTGATTATCCAATTTCCCAATGGGGTCCAGAAGTTTATATACCCTCATTTTAGAGGGGTGGGAGAGATGAGGAATATAGATAATTCTGTCAAGTGGCAATAAATGGTTGCTAGGGAGGATGAATAGATATTTGGGAGAATGAATGGGTGGGGGAAACAGATTGACTTGTAAATGACTCTCTTTGGAAATTAAATTAACCTGGGAGACAGGTATTATATTTAAAATGATTTGGGCCAGGTCTGGTTTCATTCTTGGTCTTCTTTCTTGCAATATATTGAGATAACAGGGAGGGAAAGGGAAGTTGATTGTTCTTTTTGATGGGTCTGCTTTTTTATGAAGAAAGAGGGAAAGCCCCTTCCAATGCCTGTTGATCTCTAAGGGCCTTTAATTCAAAATACTCTTTATACCAAGGAATCATATTTTGGGGGTGAAATTTCCTGAGCTCCTTTAGTGGCAAGGACCAGAGCCAGGACAGGAGCACAGCCCACCTGACTACCAGTCCAGTGCTCTTCCTCTCTGGCCCATGAGTTTGAGAACTGCTGCCTTAACATCTTAGTAGGATTCATTGACACTGGCTGGCACAGGGGATACTGGGTACAGAGTAGAACAGTATATATGATGGCCCTCACTGGGGTTGGTTCCATTTGTTACTGAGCTGTCCAGGAAGTCCAAGGGCAGTTCTGGCCTCAGTTACTTCCAAACTTTGTTTTTTCAACTAATACAAATATGGTTCTAAGATCTTTATCCTGACTTATGAGGCTCTCCATCACAGCACCTGGCATGTAGTAGTTGCTCAGTAATGAGAACTTGTCAATTAAATGTTGAATGAACGATGTAGCCCATGCTTCCTCTACTGTTTCACCTCCTCCCCCTTCAGCTACTCCCCAACTCAATCTTTGTGCTTTAAAAATACAGATGTCCTTGATGCTCCTCCACACCATATTTTGATGCCTTTGCTCAAGTCATTCATTTTGCCTGATATACCTTTTCCCTTTCCCTTTGTCTGGCTAGCTCTTTATCAGTCAAGACTTAGCTCAGGTGTCAACTCCTCCAGGAAGCCTTACTTGAAAGCCTAGACTAAGTTAAGAGACCCTCAATGCACACCCTGTGCAGGGAGTTTGTCTCCCCAGGATCTAACACAGTGTTTTGTATGTGTAGTAGGTATTCAAGAAATGCTTGTTGATTTCACACACTGTTGATGGTAGTGAAAATTAGTACGCATCCATCCAGGTCGTTTTGGCAATCTCTGACCATGTTAAACATGTATCTACTTTAATGCAAGTAGTCTACTTCTAAGAACTCATTCTTATAGATAAGATGGCTTGTTACAAAATGACCTTTGTACTAGGTCATTCACTGCAGCACTATTTATAATAGAAAATTATTGGAAACGACTTCAGTGTCTATAAAAAGAGGACCAGTTAACTAGATGATGGCACATAAAAAGATTGATGAATCACTTTATATACTGATATGAAAGTGTCTTAGTTGTCTACTATGTATAACAAATTACTCCAACACTTAGTGGCTTGAAACAGCATTTATTATTTTATGGTTTGTGTAGGTCAGGAATCTGGGTGTGATTTAGCTGGTTAGGGTCTCTCACAGGCTACAGTTGGCCTAAGTTACAGTCATTTCAAGGCTCTACTGAAGGAGGATCCACTTTCCAGACCACTCATGTGGTTGTTAGTAAGATCCAGTTCTTTTCAGGTTCTTGAATTAAATGGACTCTGGTCTACATGGCTGGTGGCCAGAGGCCACCCTCAGTTCCTTGGCATGTGGATTTCCCCAACACAGAAGCTTGCTGTATCAAAGCCAGCAGGCAGGGAAGGCAAAAGAGAGAATGCCAGCAAGACGGAATTAAGCCTTTTGTAGCTTAATCTCAGAAGTGACATCCCAAAAAAGTGACTTTTGCTACATTCTATTCATTAGAAGCAAGTCACTAGGTCCATAGTGACCTCTCATCCCCCCATATACACATCAGGAGGAGATTATACAAAATTCTGAATATCAGCAAGCAAGGATCATTTGGAGCTGTGTCAGAAGCTGCCTACCACAAAAAAGAACTCCAAATATATTAAGTAAAAAAACCCGGGAATATAACAGTGTTTATACTATGCTATTATATGTGTGTGTGTGTGTGTGTGTGTGTGTGTGCTTTAAGACTATATCTATTTTTTTCTTGTATACATACAGATTATTTCTAAAGAGACACTAAAGAAACTGGTAATACTGGCTGCCTTCAGGAGGGGAACTGGGTGATTGGTGGATCAGACTAAGAGGAAGACTCTTATCTATACCTTTTGTATCTTGTGATTTTGAACTATGGAACTGTACATCCAACTTGAAAAATGTAATAAGACGTAATATAAAAAGAGTGAGTTGAAACTGAAATCTTCTCTTTCTGCACAGTATAATAATCAAGAGCATTCAATCTGGAGTCAGACAATGCTGAGTTCAAATCCCAGCTGTATCACTTATGGGCTGTGTGACTGTGAGTGAGTCAATTAACTTCTCTGAGCCTTAGTTTCCTGATTCATAAAACGAGGACAACATACAAAAGTTTTGTGCATATTATATAAGAAAATTGATATAAAACACAGAATACATGGTGATCACTTGATAAAGGCTCATTCCCTTCCTCCTTCAATTTTTAGCCTTGTTTCCCTTATCAGGCACATGTTTGTGGAGCCCTACAAGCCTTCCCTGGTTGTAGTGTATCCTTCACGGCCTGATAGAGGGAACACAGGATTGGGAGTCAGTTCTGGAGACCAAATCACCTTCCCTCCCTTCTCAGTAGTGTGGCCATTGCCTTATCTCTGGGCCTCAGTTTCCTCATTTGGATCTTCACTTTCCAGAGCTGTTGAAAGAATTCCAAGAGATGAGGCCTGAACCAGGAAAGCAGGAAAGGCATAAACCTGGTGGTGATTTGGCATCAGGCAGAATTATATTTGAATCCTGACTCTGCCATTTGTTATTAATAACAGTTCTAATTAATAAACTATAATGACTCACATTTCCCAGGCACTAACTATGTGTCAGACACTGCCAAGTGTTTTATACTCATTATCTCACTACATTCTCATAGCAGCCCTGTGGGTTGGATAATAGCATTAGATCCACTTTACAGACATTCAGAAAAGGACATTCAAAATGGACATGAATCTTAGCCCAGGCCATACCTAACAACTTACTGGTCTATTTTTGCCCATGCTGTCTTTTAAAACAGAGCTCTAGCTTTCTCATGCTTTTATTCAGAGCTTAGCACATTGTAGGTGTTAGATGAATATTAAACAAGGTGACAAGAAAGGAGAGAAATAGCTGGAAAAGCAATACTTTAAGACTATGAACACTTCTAAGGAATAACATTAAGAGGGTATGATGTTTCATAATTAACATTTTGTTGAATTCTACCTTCTGAGCTAGCTTGCACAATCTCCCACTGTTCTCTCGTTCTCACTGCCATTTTACAATCTGACAAAATAAATTTTAAGACAATGAGGAACACAACTAAGCATTCATGTGCTGCTTGGATTGCAGGCTATTTTTCCTGCATGCAGCATATGTAGATCTAAGGTGGTATCCCCCCAAAAATATCAATTCCTGGCCACACAAGAGCTAAGAGGTATTCATTTTTATCACTGGCAAGGGAAAGAGAGAAGATCAGAGTGAGATTTAAGTCCTTGGAACTTTGGACATGAGTTTTTTTCTCAAAATAATAATAAAACAAAACCCATTTCATTACGAGAGGTAGTATATTTCTGCTGTGGGTTATAGCGTATGGTTCTCATGTTCCTGACTTTAGGAAATGGGAGAGTTGCAGGATCATTCAGATAGAGATATACAGTTTAGAACAACTTTATATGATCTTGAAATATTCTTTCCTTGAACAGTTGGTAATGAGAAGTTAAGCGGAGAGGCAAGAAGAATGTTAGAGCATTCTTGTCTCTTTTAGAAGCAAGGTGAAATTGAAAATCTTTAAATACTATATATAATAGTGACTTCTAACATATATTGTTATCTATTGTTATGTAGAAAAAGCAAGGTGAAGAAAAGCGTATATAGTATGCTTATATTTATCTAAGAAAGGGGGATAATCACACGAAAAGATGTTTAACTTTATTCATAATTGAGGAAATGCAAATTAAAACAGTGAGATACATTTTCTTTTTTCATTTGTCAGATGGTCAAAGATCAATCATTTGATAATACATATTGCCAGTGAAGATGTAGGGAAACAAGCTCTTTCATACATTGCTGGTAGGAATATAAAACAAAATCATTACAAAGGGAAATAGCAGAATCTATCAGAAATTAAATTGTACATGTCCTTAGAGTGTGCAGTTCCAACTCTAGGAATCTGTCCTAGAGAAATATCTGGATATGTTCACAGTGACATCTATACAATACAATTTTTATAATTGTTATAATAGTGAATATATATACATAAACTATAGATATGTATTTATAATATGATATACATTATACTATATAATGTTCAGTATAATGTTTGTAATATTATAATCAATGTGGCAGCATTGTTTATAATGTTAAAAATTACAAATAATCCAGCCATTAGTGGCATCACAAGTGAGTAAGACATGGTCCCTACCTCAATGGAACAACTATATTGAAAGAGAGAAGCCAAAAGCAGATAGTTTCAACGTGTTATGGTAAGTGAAAGTAGAGGTTTGCCAAAGGGTGCTAATGGAACCTAGAGTAAGAATTGCTCAAGGGCTTGAATTTTATTTTGTAGGTGGCATGGTCAGACATGCTCTGTAAGTAGATCACTTAGGCAACATTCCTAGATCACATAGGAGAGACAAGACTAGAGGCAGAGAGACAAGAAAGACAGGACATACTTCAGAGAAGGTATAAGGGGGGCTTGAATTAGGATAGTGGCAGTAGGCATGGAGAGCAGGAGAATGGATTCAAGAACACTTTAACAGGTAAAAAGACCTGGTAATTGCTTGTATCTGGGGGATGAGGGCAAGGGAGTGGTCTATGATGACTCCCAGGATTTCTGTCTTGGATGACTGGGTGGAAAGTGCTGCCTGTAACTTAGTTTAGAAAGAAAGGAAGATGAACAGATGTTTTTTGGGAAAATAATGAGTTTGGTTTGAGGCACGAATAAGTAGGAGTGCTTGTGAGAATTCCAAGTGGGTCTCTCCAGTACACATATGTTATGTGAGACTAAAGTCCATTGGAGATGTCAAGGATAAAAATATAGTTCTGGGAGACATCAGGATAGAGGTCATGTTAAAAACGAGTTTGTCCAAGGAGAACATGGAAAGAGAGAACTAGAGAGAGAGAGAGACCAAGGAAGAGAAGCAGTGGACTAAGGGCAGTACCCTGGGAAACATCAACTGTTTAGGGATGGGCCGATAAGAACAGGACTGACATGTAATGGCCAAAGAGTTAGAGAGGAAAACCAAGAGA
The DNA here is from genome assembly GCA_023783475.1 of Daubentonia madagascariensis. Lineage (NCBI taxonomy): Eukaryota > Metazoa > Chordata > Mammalia > Primates > Daubentoniidae > Daubentonia > Daubentonia madagascariensis. The sequence goes on along the minus strand of JAKFHU010002157.1, from coordinate 163,398 downwards.
GAGTGGTGTTGCAAAAGATAAAGGTGAAAGAAATTTTAAGAAATAAGTAGACAACAATACCAAATGCAATAGGAAGACCCAGTAAGATGGGTTGAAATGTGTCCATTGGATTTTATAATATGGGAATCATAGGTGACTTCAAGGATAGCAATTTCAGCAAAATATTTGAGACATGATCCATATTGTAAGGGCATGAAGAGTAATAGGCAGTGGGAAAGAGGACATACTGCATGGTCTACTCTTTGAATAACCTTGAAAGGAAGGAAAAGAAGAGAGAGAAGACAGTCTCATTAAATGATTTTACTCCATACCCCTTTGCCTGGCTCTCAAGGAGCTCTGACATTTACCCTCATCCAAACTATCCAACCCTATTTCCCATTTTTCACCACAGGTTGCCTCATCATAGGCAGGTGAAGCTCCTGATATTTCCCTGCAATTGTCATGCTATCCCTTCCTCCATGCCTTTGCTCATGACATTCTCCATGCCCCTAACACCCTGTCAGCCCGTGTCCTCTTATCTCTCCTTCAACTAATCAGATGCTATGCCAATACTACAAGGCAAGCTTAAATCCTACTGATCTCTAAGAAACCATCCCAACTATTTTAGCCTGTACTACCTCCTATACCTTTACTAGAATTATTTATTGATTTGTTCTCTTAGTATTTTGTATGCACAAGTCTTGTCTTTTTAAGATTTTTCCAGAACAGAAACCATGTTTCTCATGAATATTCTACATGTCTCCTACAGGAATGATACATAGTAGCTCTCAATAAAAATTTGTTATTTGATTAACAAGTTCATAAATTGACTTTAGATTAATAGAATAAATATTGCGGTCTTTTAGAAACATTATACTTGGCTGGACATGGTGGCTCACGCCTGTAATCCTAGCATTTTGGGAGGCTGAGGCAGGAGGATTGCTTGAGGCCAGGAGTTTGAGGTCACAGTGACCTGTGAAGTCACCACTGCACTCTAGCCCAGGTGACAGAGTGAGACTCTGTCTCAAAAACAAAGAAACAACAAACAAAAGAAAACCCCAAAACCATTATCCTTATGCAAGTTGTAGTAGTTATGTCTAAAATCCCCAATATCATCTTATCAAAGGATGCCTTAGGCTGAGGATATACGTAACTCCACAAGCCCTTTGATTTAAAAGTTTTATTATCAATTTTTTTTTATTTCCTAGGCCTTCAAGTTTTTAATAATGGCCATTCTGACAGGGGTAATGTGGTATCTCCTTGTGGTTTTAACTTGCATTTCCCTGATGATTAGTGATTTTGAGCATTTTTCATATGTTTTTTGGCCATTTTTCTATCTTCTTTTCAAAAACTTACATTCATATCTTTTGCCCACTTTTTAATGGGGTTGCTTTTTTTCTGAGTTCTTTGAGTTCTTTAGAGATTCTGGATATTGGCCCTTTATCAGATATATAGTTCATGAATGTTTTCTATGATTCTGTAGGTTGTTTATATACTCTGTTGTTTATTTCCTTTGCTGTGCAGAAATATTTTAGTTTAATTAAGTCTCATGTATCTATTTTTGTTATTGTTGTATTTGCCTTTAGGGTCTTAGTCATAAGTTCTTTGCCTAGGCTGATGTCTAGGAGAGTTTATTCCACATTATCTTCTAGGATTTTTATGATTTCCTGAATTACATTTAAGTCTTTTGTCCATCTTGAATAAATTTTTGTATATGGGCAGAGATAGGGGTCCTGTTTCATCCTTCTCCATGTGGCTATCGAGTTTTCCCAGCACCATTTATTGACTAGGGCTTCTTTTGCCCAGTGTATGTTGTTGTCTGCTTTGTTGAAGATCAATTAGTTGTAGGCAGATTCTTTTATTTTACTCTATTTTCTTCCATTGGTCTATGTGTCTGTTTTTATGCCAGTACCATGTTGTTTTGGTTACCATAGCCTTGTAATATAATTTGAAGTCAGGTAATGTGATGCCTCCAGATTTGTTCATTTGCTTAAGATTACTTTGGCTATTCAGGCTCTTTGCTGATTCCAAATGAAGCTCAGAATTTTTTTTTCTAGATCTGTGAAATATGATGTTGGCATTTTGATGAAGATTGCTTTCAATCCTGTAAATCACTTTGGGTAGTATAGACATTTTAATGATGTTGATTATACCAATCCATGAGCATGGGATGTTTTTCCATTTGTTTGTGTCATCTATGATTACATTCATCAGTGTTTTGTAGTTCTCCTTGTACAGATCTTTCACCTCTTTGGTTAAATATATTCCTAGGTATTTTATTTTCTTTGGAACTATTGTAAATGGGATTGAGTCCTTGATTTGACTCTCCACTTGACTGTTATTATATATAGAAATGTCACAAATTTGCGTACACTGATTTTGTAACCAGAGAATTTGATAAATTTGTTTATCAATTCTAGGAATCTTTTGGTGGGATTTTTAAAGTTTTCTAGATACAGGATCATGTCATCAGCACACAGGGATAGTTTGACCTCCTCTTCCTGATTTGGATACACTTTATTTCTTTCTCTTGCCCGATTGTTTTGGCTAGGATTTCCAGTACTATGTCGAGTAGAAGTGGTGACAGTGGGCACCCTTGTCTTGTTCCAGTTCTTAGGGGGAATGCTTTCAACTTTTCCCCATTCAGTATGATGTTGGCTGAGGGTTTGTCATATATGGCTTTTATCATTTTGAGATATATTCCTTCTATGCCTAGTTTGTTGGGGGTTTTTATCACAAAAGGGTGCTGGATTTTATTGAATGCTCTTTCAGCATGTATTGAGATGATCATATAGCCTTTGTTTTTGCTTCTGTTTATGTGTTGAATCACACGTTGAATCATCCTTGCATCTGTGGAGTGAAACCCACCTGATCATGATGAATTCTCTTTTTGATGTGCTGCTGAATTCAGTTTACTAGTATTTTGATGAGGATATTTGCATCTATGTTCATAAGGGATATTGGTCTGTAGTTTTCTTTTTTTGTTGTGTCCTTTCCTGGCTTGGTATCAAGGTGACACTGGCTTCATGGAATGAATTAGGAAGCATTACCTCCTTCTCAATGTTATGGAATAATTTCTGTAAGACAGGTGTGTGTTCTTCTTTGGAGGTCTGGTAGAATTTGGCTGTGAATCCATCTGGTCTGGGGCTTTTTGTTGTTGTGAGATTTTTTATTACTACTTCAATCTTGCTGCTCATTATTGGTCTATTCAGGATTTCTATTTCTTTCTGATTCAGGCCTGGGATGTTGTGTTTTTCCAGGAATTTATACATTTCCTTTACATTTTCTAGTTTGTGTGCATAGAGGTTTTCACAGTATTCATGGATGATATTTTGTATTTCTGTGGTATCAGTTACAATGTCTCCTTTTTCATTTCTGTTTGAGCTTATTTGAGTCCTTTCTCTCCTATTTCTGGTTAATTTGACTAGTGGTCTACTAACTTTGTTCATCTTTTCAAAGAACCAACTTGTTATTTTGTTGATCCATTGTATTTTGTTGTTGTTGTTTCCATTTCATTCAGTTCTGGTCTGAGCTTTGTTATTTCTTTTCTTCTGCTGTCTATGGGCTTGGTTTGCTTTTCTATTTCTTGTTCCTTGAGATGTGAAATTATGTTGTTAATATGTGATCTTTCTGTCTTTCTGATGTAGGCATTTAATGTTATGAATTTTCCCTTAGGACTGCTTTTGCCATATCCCATAGATTTTGAAAGCATGTGTCCCCTTTGTTGTTCAGGTTGAGGAATGTTTTGATTTTCACCTTAATTTCATCATTGGTGCAAAGATCATTCAGCAGAAGGTTGTTTAATTCCCATGACTTTGTGCATATTTGAGTGTTTCTTTTGTATTTGATTTCTAGTTTTATTCCACTGTGGTCTAAGAGATACATGTTATGATTGTGATTTTTCTGAATTTGCTGAGACTTGTTTTGTGGCCTCAGATTTGATCAGTCCTGGAAAATGTCCCATGTGCTGATAAGAAGAATGTGTATTCAGTAGTTTTGGGGTATAATTTTCTGTAAATGTCTGTTAGGTCCATTTGTTCTAGAGTCCCATTTAAGTCCAGTGTTTATTGATTTTCAACTTTGATTATCTGTCCAGTTCTGTCAGTGAGATGTTGAAGTCCCCAGAAATTATGATGCTACTATTTATTTCTTTGCTTAGATCTAGTAGAATTTGCTTTATGAATCTGGGGACTCCTCTCTTAGGTGCATATATATTTAGGATTGTTATTTCTTCTTGTTGAATTGCTCCATTTACCATTATATAATGACCATCTTTGTCTTTTTTTTACCATTATTGTTTTAATGTCTATTTTATGTGATATAAGAATGGCTATACCTGATTGCTTTTGCTTTCCATTTGTATGGAATATTTTTTCCATCCCCTTACTTTGAACCTGTGCAACTCCTTGTGAGTTAGATGTTTTTCTTGGAGACAGCATGTAATTGGCTTGTGTTTTTTTCATTTATTTAGCCAGTCTATGTCTTTTCAGCGGGACATTAAGACATTTCATGTTCAGTGTTAGCATTGATATGTGGGATCATGTTCTGTTCATCATATTGGATGATACCTTGTTTTGTTTTTCCTCTTGTTCTATTGATTTATAAGAGCTGTGAGCTTTATATTTGAGTCTCTTTGTTCTGGTGGGTATCTACTGTGCTGTTCCATGTATAATGCACTTTTGAGTATTTCCTGTAGGGCAGGTTTGTAGTGACATATTTCCTTAGTGTTTGTTTGTCTGGAAAAGTCTTTACTTCTCCATCATTTATGAAACTTAGTTTTTCAGGATATAAAACCATTGGCTGACAGTTGTTCTGTTCAAGAAGACTAAAAATGGGGCCTCAATCTCTTCTGGCTTGTGTTGTCTCTTCTGAGAAGTCTGTTGTTAGCCTGATGGGTTTTCCTTTGTAGGTTAGTTGTTGCTTTCATCTTTCAGCTTGTAGAATTCTCTCCTTCATTTTGTCTTTGGCCAAGTTGATGAGTATGTGTCTAGGAAATGTCCCATTTGCTGTGAAATTCCCAGTGTTTGACGGCCGTCTTTTATCTGGATATCTGAATCTCTGACAATACCAGGGAAGTTTTCCTCAATAATTCCCTCAAATAGGTGTTCCATGGTTTTTGCTTTTTCTTCTTCTCCCCCGGGGGTACCTATAATTTGTGTAATTTGTATATTGACTTGGCTCACAGTCCCATATTTCTCTGAGTGATTTTTTCTTCTTCTTTACTCTTTTTTCTGCATATTTGAGTGACTGTGTTAGTTTCAGAGCCTTGTCTTCAAGCTCTGAGATTCTTTCTTCTGCTTGGTCTAGCTTGTTATTGAAGCTTTCTGCTGTATTTTGAAATTCCCTAAATGATTCTTTTATTTCTTTAAGTTCTGTTATATCCTTTCTTATATTGTCTAGCTCTTTTGAGACTTTTTCATTTTTTTACTGATGTCCTGAAAATTTTTTTTTTTGGCTTCTTTGTGTTGGTTTTCAACTTTGTCTTCAATCCCATTCATCTTATTTGCCATCCATATTCTGAACTTCATTTCTGACATTTCAACAATTTCCTTTTTGTTGGGGTCCGTTGCTGTAGATCTATTGTGATCCTTTGGGAATGTCAAACTAACTTGTTTTTCATGTTGCCAGAGCTCTTTTGCTGGTTTCTTCTCATCTGAAACCTATTCTCTGAACTCAGGGCAGATAGGTTTGCAGCACACCTGTTCTCCTTTGCTGGGAACTCTCCTACTTAGTGAGAAGAAGAAGTCCCTAGATGGCACTTTTGTAACCTACTTCAGAAGAATGACCCAGCAGGAGAGGGGCAGATGCACTGATAGCCTGTAATGCAGATGTTCTGTTTTGTCCTGTTCCTCTGTGATTGTCAGAGTTCAAGCTGGTGCTGGATGATCTTCATGTGGAGTGGTGGGTTGTTCCCCAGGAGGTTGTTGTAAGCTCAAGTGGGAAGCTTAGTGAGTCCCTGTCCATGGAGGATGGCATTGCAGGATTTGCTCAGCCCAGGTCTCTTTGTGGTGGTGGCAGTGGCAGCTGGGTGAGGTTACCTAGGCAGTGGTCATGGGTGTTGGGGCTCCAGGTGTTTGCTCCACCTTGGTCCAGATGCAATGGCTGCTTGCCACTGGCAGGTCCCTGGTGGAGTGTTAGACTGCCAGGGTGGTTCCTTCAAGGAGGCAGGTGGGAGCCACAGGGGCTGGGCCAGGCAGGAGCAGAGGAGCCAAGTAAGTGGAGCTGGGCAGCAGCTCGGGAGCAGTGTGAGTGGGGTCATGGTGCCACTGGCAACATGGAAGCCATGGGGGCAGACCTGAGGGGCAAGGCAGCAAGCAGGATATGCATGGATGGAGCCACAGGTCCCAGTATCAGTGTGGGAGGCTCAGTGACAGGGTCACAAGGCCAAGCAGCAGCTGGATCCTGGGTCGGTACAGGCAGCTGCCAGACAGCAGGTCTATCCTGCCAGGTCCCTGAGCAGTCACTGCAGTCTTCCAGTGGCATGAGGCACTGTTCTGCTAAATCCTCTAGGGGAGGGTGCCACTTCATCATGGGCATGCGAGAGCATCCACTTCCGATCCCTCCTGGCTGCAGGTGATGCAGATGTGCTGCAGGAAAGCTGAGCCACGCCTCTGGACTGAGAGTTCAGAACGTGTTGTGCAGTGATCAGGATGAGCAATGGCCCGCTGGCCTCTTTCCAGTGTAATGTCTCTGCACAGACTCCAAACAGCTCCCTCTCCAGTCTGAAGGTCTGCAGTGGTGAGGAGGCCTCCCTCACAGATCAGGCCACAGTGTCCACTGGGGGAGCCTGGAGTCGTGGGGTTATCTCCTCCTGTCTTTCCCGACATGTTGATGCCTCCCCCAGGTACCTTCTGATATGGCTAAATGGATCACCCTGTCACCTCCTCCTTCACTCTTAGTGTCCCCCTTCACTTCTCCAGTGATTTTCAATGCTCTCTCCAAAAGGGCCCATCTGTAGATTTGCATTGATCTGTGACTTTTGGTCCTCTCCTTGAAAGCAGCATGTGTGGGCTGCTTCTAGTCTGCCATATTTCCCCCTCTCTACCTCTTAAGGCCCTGTTTCTGAGGTTGGGTAACTTATAAAGAAAAGAAGTTTATTTGGCTCATGATTCTGCTGGCTGTACAAGAAGCCTGGTGCCAGTATCTGCTTCTCTAAACACAATAATGTTGTTTACCACCATCTCTACCCCTCAACTCTCTCTGTCTCTGTTGCTCCCTCTATCTCTGTCTCACACACATACACACACAGAATCACACTCATAATGACAGGACTCATACTGATCCCAATTCTCTCTGATGCTTTTTGGTGCTACCATCCTATCCTTTTCCTTAGGTTTTTTACCTCCACTGTCAACTTTCTATACCACAGTGGTACTTTATCACAATCAATGAACCTACATTGACACATCATTATTATCACCCAAGTCCATAGTATACATAAGGGTTTACTCTTGGTGTCGTACATTTGATGGGTTTTGACAAATGTATAATGAAGTGTATCCATCATTATATATATGCTCCTCAATGTACAGTGGGATTATGTCCCAATAAACCTATCCTAAGCCAAACATATTGTAAATGAAAAATGTATTTAATATACCTAATCTACAGAACATCATAGCGTAGCCTAGCCTACCTTAAATGTGCTCAGAACACTTAGCGTACAGTTGGGCAAAATCATCTAACACAAAGCTTATTTTATAATAAAGTGTTGAATATCTCATGTAATTTATTGAATACTATACTGAAAGTTAAAAAAAGAGTGGTTGTATGGGTACTTAAAGCATGGTATTACTGAATGCATATTGCTTTTGCATTATGATAAAGTCAAAAAATCATAAGTTGAACCATTTTAAGTGGGGGGGCCATCTGTAGTATCATACATAATAGATTCCCTGCCCTAAAAATCCTCTATGATCTGCCTATTCATCCTTCCCTTTCTCCCATCTAGGCCCTGGGAACAACTCCTCTTTTTACTGGCTCCATAGTTTTGCCTTTTCCAGTGTCATGTAGTTCAAATCCTATGATGTGTAGCTTTTTCAGTTTGGCTTCTTCCACTTAGTAGTATGCACTTAAAGTTCCTCCATATCCTTTCATGGCTTGATAGCTCATTTATCTATCACTGAATAATATGCCATTGTCTGGGTGTATCACAGTTTATTTATCCATTCCCTTACTAAAGGACATCTTGGTGTTCTTAGGAGTTGGCAGTTATGAATACAACTTCTATAATCTAGGTTCATGTCTTATGTGAACATGTTTTCAATTCATTTGGGTAAATATCAAGAAATGTGATTTCTGGATCATATGGTAAGAGTATATTTAGTTTTTTAAGAAAATGCCAAACTGCCTTCTAAAGTGGTTGTACCATTTTGCATTCCTTCCAGCAACAAACGGAAGTTCCTGTTGCTCCATACTCTTGTCAGCATTTGGTGTTATCAGTGTTTTAGATTTTGACCATTCTGATAAATATATAGTGGTATTTCACTGTTGTTTTAATTTGCAATTCCCTAATGGCATATGATGTTGAACATCTTTTAATTTGCTTCCAATCTGTATATCTTCTTTGATGAGATATCTGTTCAGATCTTTTGCTCATTTTTTAATTGGGTTGTTTGTTTTCTTACTGTTGAATTTTAAGTGTTCTTTGTATGTTTTGGATAACAGTCCTGTATCATTTGTGTCTTTTTCAAATATTTTCTCCCATCCTGTGGCTGATCTACTCATTCTCTTGACATTGTCTTTCACAGAGCAGAACTTTTAAATTTAAATGAAGTCCAGCTTATCAATTATTTATTTTATGGTCCATGCTTTTGTTGTTGTAACTAAAAAGTCTTTAGTTCACCACACTCAAAGTCATCTAGGTTTTGTATTATTTTATCAGAGTGACCAAAATAAACATGAAAGAGACCCTCCTACAAGCTGTAAGGTGAAAGCAACAGGTTACTTACAAAGGAAAACCCATCAGACTAACTGCAGACTTCTCAACTAAGACCTTACAAGCTAGAAGGGACTAGGGCCCAATTCTCAGTCTTCTCAAACAGAATAACACCCAGACTAGAATTTTGTTTCCTGAAAAACTATGTTTCACATATGAGGGGGAAAGAAAGGCTTTCTCAGACAAGCAAACACTGAGGGAATTTGTCAAAACAAGACCTGCCCTGCAGGAAGTACTCAGAACTGTGTTACACATGGATCAGCATGATAGAACCTCACCAGTGTAAAATCATCCAAAAAGTAAAGGTCAAAGGCCAGATACCACAATGACTCAAGACATAAAACAAACCAACAAAGTTCTACTCTAAAGGATAAACAGAAATCCACCCCACTTATCAGTTCTCTCAATAAATGTGAATGGTTCAACTGCCCACTGAAGAGACATAGGCTGGCCGAATGGATAAATATACACAAGCCAAGTATCTCCTATCTTTGGGAAACACATCTAACCCACAAGCACTCATTCAGACTCAAGGTGAAGGTATGGAAAACAGTATTTCATGCAAATGGAAACCAAAATAAAGCTGGGGTAGCTGTTCTCATCTCAGATAACTTAGTCTTCAAATCAACAAAAGTAATGAAAGATGGTCATTATATAATTATAAAGGGAACAATTCAGCAAGAAGCCATAAAAATTCTAAATATCAAAGCACCCAACACAGGTGCACCCAGATTCATAAAGCAAATCCTACTTGATCTAAACAAAATGATAAACAACAGTGGTGTAATAGCTGGTGATTTCAACACCCCACTGACAGAACAGGACAGATCTTCCTAATAGAAAATAAACAAAGAAGCAATGGGCTTAAACAGAACTCAAGAACAAATGGACCTAACAGACATTTACAGAACATTCTACCCAAAAACCACTGAATATACATTCTTCTCATTAACCCATGGGACATTCTCTAAGATTGACCACATTGTAGTCCACAAAATATGTCTCAACAAATTAAAAAAAATAGGAATTATACCATGCATCTTCTCAGACCACAGTGGAATAAAATTAGAAATCAACTCCAACAGAAACACTCATCTCTACACAAAGACATGGAAACTAAACAACCTACTGCTGAATGATTATTGGGTCAAGGAGGAAATTAAGATGGAAATCAAAAGATTCTTTGAAATAAATGATAAAGGGGACACAAATTATCAAAATCTGTGGGACACAGCTAAGGCAGTCCCGAGAGGAAAATTCACAGCCTTAAGTGCCCACATCAAAAAGATAGAAAGATCACAAATCAAGAACCTAATGAATTGACTCAAAGAACTGGAAAAAGAAGAGCAAACCAATCCCAAACCCAGCAGAAGAAAAGAAATAACCAAGATTAAAGCAGAACTAAATGAAATTGATAACAAAAGAACTATGCAACAGATTAATGAAATAAAAATCTGGTTCTTTGAAAAGACAAAGAAAATTGACATGCCTCTTCCTAGGTTAACCAGAAGCAGAAAAGAAAGGATTCTAATGAACTCAATCAGAAATGAAAAAAGAGAAATTACAACTGATATCACAAAAATAAAAAATATCATCTCTGAATACTATTAAAAGCTCTATGCACATAAACTTAAAAACGTGGAGGTAATTGACAAATTCTTAGAGACATACAGCCTCCCTAGGCTCAATCAGGAAGAAATAGAAATCCTGAACAGACCAATAGGAAGTACCAAAATTGAAGCAGCAATAAAAAACTCCCTAAAAAAAAAGTCCCAGAGCAGATGGTTTCACACCTGAGTTCTACCAGACCTACAAAGAAGAACTGGTGCCTATCCTGCAGAAATTATTCCACAACTTTGAGAAGGAAGGAAACCACCCTAACATGTTTTATGAAGCCAATGTCACCCTGATACCAAAACCAGGAAAGGCATCAGCAACAAAAAAAGAAAACCACAGGCCAATATCCCTTATGAATATAGATATAAAAATTCTCAATAAAATCCTAGCAAATCAAATTCAGCTGCTCACCAACAAAATAATCCATCATGGCCAAATGGGCTTCATCCCAGAGATGCAGGGATGGTTGAACACATGCAAGACTATAAATGTAATTCACCACATAAACAGAAGTACAAACAAAGACTATATGATCCTCTCAGTAGATGCAGAAAAAACATTTGACATAATTCAGCACCCTTTTGTGATAAGGAACGCTTAACAAAATAGGCATAGAAGGGACTTACCTAAAAATGATAAAAGCCTTATACAATAAACCCACAGCCAACATTATATTGAACAGGGAAAAATTGAAAGAATTTCCACTTAGAATTGGTCCAGACAAGGTTGCCCTATGTCACCACTCCTATTTAACATAGTGCCAGAAGTCCTAGCCAGAGCAATCAGACAAGAGAAGGAAATTAAGGGAATCCAAATGGGGGCAGAAGAGGTTAAACTATCGCTCTTTGCTGATAACGTGATCTTATATTTAGAAAACCCCAAAGAATCTGCCAAGAGACTACTGGAATTGATAAATAAGTTCAGCAAAGTCTCAGGTTACAAAATCAATGTATGAAAATCAGTAGCACTTATATATACCAACAACAATCAAACTGAGAACAAAAGAAGAGACTCAATAGCTTTCACAACAGCAAGAAAGAAATTAAAATACCTAGGAAAATATTGAACCAGAGAGGTTAAAGATATCTACAGGGAGAATTATGAAACACTAAGGAAAGTAATAGCAGAGGATGTAAACAGATGAAAAATGCTCATGGATTGGTAGAATCAACATTGCTAAAATGTCTATGCTACCTAAAGTGATCTACAGAATCAATGATGTCCCTATTAAAATACCAACATCATTTTTTGCAGATCTAGAAAAAATAATTCTACACTTCATATAGAACCAGAAAAGACCCCATATAGCTACAGAAACCTTAAGCAAAAAGAACAAATAGGGAGTCATCAATCTACCAGACTTCAAGCTATGCTATATGGCTACAGTAACCAAAACAGCATGGTACTGGCACAAGAACAGAGACATAGACCAATGGAACAGGACTGAGAACCCAGATATAAAACTATCCTCGTACTGTCATCTGATCTTTGGCAAAGCAGACAAAAACATACACTGGGAAAAAGACTCCCTATTCAATAAATGGTGCTAGGAAAATTGGATACCCGCATGTAGAAGACTGAAACAGGATCTGCACCTCTCACGTCTCACAAAAGTCAACTCATGATGGATTACAGACTTAAACTTAAGGCATGAAACCAAAAAAATTCTGAAAAGAACATTGGAAATACTCTTATAGACATAAGCCTAGGCAAAGAATTCACGAAGAAGACCTCAAAAGCTATCACAGCATCAACAAAAATAAATAAATGGGACCTGATTAAATTCAAAAGCTTCTTCACAGCCAAAGACACTATCACTAGAGTGAATAGACAACCTACAAATGGGAGAAAATATTTGCATTCTATACATCTGATAATGGGCTGATAACTAGAATCTACATAGAACGCAGGAAAATCAGCAAGAAAAAATCAAACAACCCTATTAAAAAGTGGGCAAAGAAACCGAATTCAAATGTACATCAAAAAAATAATCCATCACGATCAGGTGGGCTTTATTCCCGAGATGCAGGGATGGTTCAACATACGCAAATCTATAAATGTAATTCACCATATAAATAAAAGCAAGAACAAAGATTATATGATCCTTTCAATAGATGCAGAAAAGGCTTTTGACAAAATCCAGCAACCTTTTATGATAAGAACTCTTAACAATATAGGCATAGATGGCTCATTCCTAGAAAATATTAAAGCCATATACGATAAACCCACAGCCAATATCATATTGAATGGGGAAAAATTGAAGGCATTCCCCCTTAAAACTGGCACCAGACAAGGGTGCCCACTATCTCCACTTCTTTTCAACATAGTGCTAGAAGTCCTGGCCACAGCAATTAGACAAGACAGAGGAATTAGGGCGTCCAGATAGGGGCAGAAGAAGTCAAACTTTCACTATTCGCAGACGATATGATATTATACATAGAAAACCCCAAAGATTCAACCAAGAGATTACTGGAATTGTTAAATGAATTCAGCAAAGTCTCAGGATACAAAATTAATACACACAAATACATAGCCTTCATATATGCTAATAACAATCAAGCCGAGAAACAAATTAAAGATGCCATACCTTTCACAATAGCAACAAAGAAAATTAAATATTTAGGAACATATCTAACTAAGGAGGTCAAAGACCTATATAGAGAGAATTGTGAAACACTGAGAAAAGAAATTGCAGAGGATGTAAATAGATGGAAAACCCTACCATGCTCTTGGATAGGCAGAGTCAACATAGTAAAAATGGCTTGGCTACCTAAATTAATTTACAGAATCAATGCAATCCCTATCAAAATACCAACATCATTTTTTGCCGATCTAGAAGAAATAATTCTACGCTTCGTGTGGAACCAGAGAAGACCCCGTCTAGCCAAAGCAATCTTAAGCAAAAAGAACAAATTGGGAGGCATCTGTCTACCAGACTTCAAACTATACTACAAGGCTATAGTAACCAAACTGCATGGTATTGGCACAAGAACAGACACGTAGACCAATGGAACAGGACTGAGAACCCAAATATAAAACCAACCTCATACAGTCACCTGATCTTTGACAAATTCCAGAAAAACGTACACTGGGGAAAAGATTCCCTATTCAACAAATGGTGCTGGGAAAACTGGATGGCCATATGTAGAAGACTGAAAGTGGACCCACACCTCTCACCTCTCACAAAAATCAATTCACAATGGATAACAGATCTAAACCTAAGACATGAAACCATAAGAATTCTTGAAGAAAACATTGGAAAAACTCTTATGGACATTGGCCTAAGCAAAGAATTTATGAAGAAGACCCCCAAAGCAATCACAGCAGCAACAAAAATAAATACATGGGACCTGATCAAATTGAAAAGCTTCTGCACAGCCAAGGAAACTATCACTAGAGTGAACAGACAACCTACAGAATGGGAGAAAATATTTGCATGCTACACCTCTGATAAAGGGCTGATAACCAGAATCTATACAGAACTTAGGAAAATCAACAAGAAAAAAATCAACAACCCTATTAAAAATGGGCAAAGGACATGAACAGAAACTTTTCCAAAGAAGACAGAATAATGGCCAGCAAACATATAAAAAGTGCTCAACTTCTCTAATCATCAGGGAAATGCAAATCAAAACCACAATGAGATATCACTTCACTCCAGTGAGATTGGCTCATATCAAAAAATCCCCAAATAACAAATGTTGGCGGGGATGTGGACAGATAGGAACACTCATACACTGCTGGTGGGACTGAAAATTAGTACAACCTCTATGGAAAAGAATATGGAGATACCTCAAAGAATTAAAAGTAGAATTACCATTTGACCCAGCAATCCCACTACTGGGTATTTATCCAAAAGAAAAAAAGACATTTTATAATAAAGACATCTGCTCTCGAATGTTTATAGCAGCACAATTCACAATTGCAAAGTTGTGGAAACAACCAAGGTGCCCATAAATACACGAGTGGATCAATAAAATGTGGTATATGTATACCATGGAGTATTACTCAGCAATAGGGAACAACAGTGAATTAACACATCTGGTATTATCCTGGTTGGAGCTAGAACCCATTCTTCGAAGCGAAGTGTCACAGGATTGGAAAAACAAGCACCACTGGTACTCACCATCAAACTGGTACTAACTGATGAACACTTACATCACACAGGGCAATAACATTCATCTGAAGGCGGGCGGGCGGGAGGGGGGTGGAAGGGATGGGAAAAACTCTTACTGAATGGATGTGGGGAGCACAGTTTGGGAGATGACCATGATTGTGGCTCTGACACGGGCAGAACAGGGGCAATGTGTATGGCCAAAGTGTTGTACCCCCATGATATTCTGAAATTAAAAAAAAAAAAAGTGGGCAAAGGACATGAACAGAAACTATTCAAAAGAAGAAGAGATAGGAACACTTATACACTGCTGGTGGGACTGCAAACTAGTACAACCTCTATGGAAAGTAATATGGAGATACCTCAAAAAACTAAAAGTAGAACTGCCGTTTGATCTAGCAATCCCACTACTGGGCATATACTGAAAGGAAAAAAAGGTCTCCTACAATAATGACATCTGCGCTTGAATGTTTGTACCAGCATAATTCACAATTGCAAAGATGTGGAAACAACCCAGGTGCCCATCAATCCATGATTGGATTAATAAAATTTTGTGGTATATGTATACCATGGAGTACTACTCAGCCAAAAAAAAACCAATGGTGAACTAACACCTTTTGTGTCATCCTGTATGGAGCTGAAGCCTCAAAAGAAGTATCACAAGAATGGAGAAATAAGCACCACATATATTCACCATCATATGGGTACTAATTGATCAACACTTATGTGCACATATGAAAGTAACATTCATTGGATGTCGGGCAGGTGGGAGGGGGGAGGAGGGAATGGGTATATTCACACCTAATGGGTGTGGTGTGCACTGTCTGGGGGAGGGGCATGCTTGTAGCTCTGACTCAGGCCATGCAAAGGCAATATATGTAACCTAAATGCTTGTACCCCTGTAATATTTTGAAATTAAAAAAATAATAAATAAAAAAAGGTTGTCAATATCACAAAATCTTCTACAGATCAAGCTGGGGAGGACTGGCGTCTTGTCAATATTGAGTCTTCCTATTCATGGACATAAATAATCTCTCTGTATATTTAGTTCATCTTTGATATCATTAAGCAGAATTTTGTAATTTTCTCATGTATATCTTGTACGTGTTTTGCGTGTTTTGTTAGATTTCAACCTAAATATTATAAAGTAAAGTATTTTTAAATTAAAATTTTACTTGTTCATTGATGGTGTATAGGAAAGCAATTGAGTTTTGTATACTAACCTTGTATCCTGCTACCTTGCTATAATCACTTATTAGGTTCAGGTGGTTTTCTTTTGCTGATTCTTTCAGATTTTCTACATATACAATCATGTCATCTGTGAACAAAGACAGGTTTATTTCATACTTCCCAATCTATATGTTTTTTAAAATTTCATTTTCTAACCCTTTGCATTAACTAGGACTTCCAGTATAATATTGAAAAGCCATGGTGAGAGAGGACATCCTTGCCTTCTTCCTGGTCTTAGCAGGAAATCTTCAAGTATCTCACCAATAACTATGGCATTAGATTTAGGTTTTTTGTAGATGTTCTTTATCAAGTTGGAAAAGGTTCCCTCTATTCTTAGTTTCCTGAGAATTTTTATCATGAATCGATATTGGATTTTTTCAAATGCCTTTTCTGTATCTATTGATAGGGTCATGTTATTTTATTTCATCTTTAGCCTGTTGATGCAAGGTGTTACAATAATTGATTTTCTAGTGTTGAACTAGTTTCGCATATCTGGGATAAATCACAAATGGTCTTGATATATAATTCTTTTCTTACATTTTAAATTTGATTTGCTAACATTTCATTGAGGATTTTAGCATTTATGTTCATGAGAGATATTAGTTTGTAGTTTTCTTTTCTTGTAATGTCATTGTCTGGTTTGGGTACCAGGGTAATGCTGGTTGCATAGAATGAGTTAGGAAATATTCCCTCTGCTTCTATCTTCTGAAAGAGAATATAGAGAATTGTTATAATTTCTTCCTTAAATATTTGTGGCAGAATTCATCTGTGAACCCACTAGGGCCTAGTGCTTTCTGTTCTGGAAGGTTATTAGCTATTGATTTAATTATTTAAATATATATAGATATGTTCAAATTGTCCGTTTCTACTTCTGTGAGTTTTTGCAGATTATGTCTTTCAAAGAATTAGACATTTTCATCTAGGTTATGAAATATGAGGTATAGAGCTGTTGATTATATTCCTTTATTATTTTTTTAATGTCTGTGGGATCTGTGGTTGTGTCCCTCCTCGCATTTCTAAAAAAAATTTGTAATTTGTGTCTTTTCTCTGTTTTTTTTCCTTAGCCTGGCTAGAAGCTTATCAATTTTATTGAATTTATCAAATAACTAGATTTTTGTTTTTAAAATTTTTCTCTGTTGATTTCCTGATTTCAATTTCATTGATTTCTGTTCCAATTTTTATTTCTTTTCTTCTGCATAATTTGGATTTAATTTGCTCTTCTTTTTCTAGTTTCCTAAGGTAGAAGCTTAGATTATTGATTTCAGATCCTTCTTCTTATCTTTTTTCCTTTATTTCAGAATATTATGAGGGTACAACACTTTGGTTATATACATTGCCTATGCACTGCCCAAGTCAGAGCTACAATCGTAGACATTCCCCAAACTATGTGCCATGCACCCATTTGGTGAGAATTTTCCCATTCCCTCCACCCCCTCCCACCTGCCTGCTCCCTGATGAATATTATTTACATGTGTGATACAAGAATTGACCAGTTAGTACCAATTTGATGGTGAGTACCAGGGTGCTTGTTTTTCCATTCTTGTGGTACTTCACTTCGAAGAATGGGCTCTAGCTCCATCCAGGATAATACCAGATGGGATAATTCACTGTTGTTTTTTATTGCTAAGTAATACTCCATGGTATACATATGTCACATTTTATTAATCCACTCATGTATTGATGGGCACCTCAGTTACTTCCACATCTTTGCAATTGTGAATTGTGCTGCTATAAACTTTCGAGTGCAGATGTCTTTATTATAGAATGTCTTTTTTTCCTTTGGGTAAAAACACAATAGTGGGATTGCTGGATCAAATGGTAGTTCTACTTTTAGTTCTTCGAGGTATCTCCATATTACTTTCCATAGAGGTTGTACTAGTTTGGAGTCCCACCAGCAGTGTATGAGTGTTCCTATCTGTCTGCATCCCTGCCAGTATTTGTTGTTTTGGGACTTTTTGATATAGGCCAATCTCACTGAAGTTAAGTGATATCTTGTTGTGGTTTTGATTTGCATTTCCCTGATGATTAGAGAAGTTGAGCAATTTTTTATATGCTTGTGGGCCATTATTCTGTCTTCTTTTGAAAAGTTTCTGTTCATGTCCTTTGCCCACTTTTTAATGGGGCTGTTTGATATTCTTTTTGTTGATGTGCCTGAGATCTGTATAGATTCTGGTTATCAGCCCATTTCACATGTGTAGCATGCAAATATTTTCTCCCATTCTTTAGGATGTCTGTTCACTCTAGTGATAGTTTCCTTGGCTGTGCAGAAGCTTTTTAATTTGATCAGGTCCCATTTATTTATTTTTGTTGCTGCAGTGATTGCTTTGGGGTGTCTTCATAAATTCTTTGCCTATACAAATGTCTATAAGAGTTTTTACAACGTTTTCTTCTAGAATTCTTATGGTTTCACATCTTTGGTTTAAGTCTGATATGTGTCGAGAGTTGATTTTTGTGAGAGGTGAGAGGTGTGGATCTAGTTTCAGTCTTCTACATGTGGCTATCCAGTTTTGCCAGAAGCATTTATTAAATAGGGATTGTTTTCCTGAGTGTATGTTTTTGCTTACTTTGTCAAAGATCAGATGACAGTATGAGGATGGTTTTATATCTGGCTTCTCAGTCATGTTCCATTGGTCTATGACTCTGTTCTTGTGCCAGTACCATGCTGTTTTGGTTACTGTAGTCTTCTACTATAGTTTGAAGTCTGGTAGATTGATGCCTCCCAATTTGTTCTTTTTGGTTAAGATTGCCTTCGGTAGATGGGGTCTTCTCTGGTTCCGCATGAAGTATAGAATTATTTTTCTAGATCTTCAAAAAACGATGTTGGCATTTTAATAGGGACTTCATTGGTTCTGTAAATCACTTTAGGTAGTATAGACATTTTAACAACGTTGATTATACCTATCCAGGAGCATGGTAGGGTTTTCCATCTGTTTACATCCTCTGCAGTTTCTTTTCTCAATGTTTCATAATTCTCTCTATATAGGTCTTTCACCTCCTTAGTTAGATATATTCCGAAATATTTAATTTTCTTTGGTGCTATTGTGAAAGGTATTGTGTCTTTGATTTGTTTCTTGGCCCAACTGTTATTGGCATATATAAAGGCTACTGATTTGTGTGCATTGATTTTGTATTGTGAGACTTTGCTGAATTCATTTATCAATTCCAGTAATCTCTTGGTTGAATCTTTGGGGTTTTCTAGATATAATGTCATATCATCCATAAAGAGTGAAAACTTCATCTCATCTGCCCCCACTAGGAGACTACTGATTCCTCCCTCTTGTCTGATTGCTCTGGCAAGGACTTCCAGCACTATGTTGAACAGAAGTGGAGATAGAGTGCAACCTTGTCTGGTTCCAGTTTTAAGGGGGAATGCTTTCAATTTTTCCCCATTCAGTATGATATTGGCTGTGGGTTTATTGTATATGGCTTTAATAATATTGAGGTATAAGCCATTTATGCCTATATTGTTAAGAGTTCTTATTATAAAGGGTGCTGGATTTTGTCAAAAGCCTTTTCTGCATTAATATGGTCTATTTAGGAATTCTATTTCTTCCTGATTGAGCCTAGGGAGGTAGTGTGTTTGTAAGAATTTGTCCATTTCCTCCACATTTTCGTGTTTTTGGGCATAGAGATTTTTGTAGTATTCAAAGATGATGTTTTGTATTTCCATGATATCAGTTGTGACCTCGCCTTTTTCATTTCTAATTGAGCTTATCAGAGTCCTTTCCTTTCTGCTTCTGGTCAACCTGGCAAGAGGCCTGTCTATTTTGTTTGTCTTTTTAAAGAACCAACTTTTTGTTTTATTTGTCTTCCTTATTGTTCTTTTGTTCTTAATTTCATTTAGTTCTGCTCTGATCTTGGTTACTTCTTTTCTTCTGCTGAGTTTGGGATGGGGTTGCTCTTCCTTTTCCATTTCTTTAAGATGATTCATTAATTTAATGATTTGTGAACTATTTGTCTTTTGGATGTGGGCATTTAAGGCAATATGTTTTCCTCTCAGGACTGCTTTTGCTGTATCCCACAGATTTTGATAACTTGTGTCCTCATTATCATTTAGTTCGAAGTATCTTTTGATTTCCATCTGAATCTCCTCCTTGACCCAATAGTCATTCAGCAACAGATTGTTTAACTTTCATGTTTTTGGGTAGAGATGTGAGCTTCTGTTGGGACAGATTTCTAATTTTATTCCACTGTGGTCTGAAAAGATACATGATAAGATTTCTATTTTTTAAAAATTTTTTGAGATCTGTTTTGTGGCCTAGGATGTGATCAATTTTAGGTAACGTTCCATGAGCAAATGAGAAGAAAGTATATTCAGTGTTATTTGGGTGGAGTGTTCTGTAGATGTTTGTTAGGCCCAAATGTTGTATAGTCCTGTTTAGGTCCATCATTTCCTTGCTTATTTTCTGTTTGGAGGATCTCTCCAGTTCTGTCAGTGGGGTGTTGAAGTCCCTGGCTATTCTGGCATTGCTATTTATTATGTTGTCTAGATCAAGCAGTATTTGCTTTATGTATTTGGGTACTCCTGTGTTGTTTGCATTAATATTTAGGATTGTTAAATCTTCCTGTAAGATTTTTCCCTTCACCACTATATAGTGACCGTCTTTGTCTTTCTTTACTTTTGTTGCTTTAAGGTTTATAATATCTGATATAAGAATGTTTACCCCATATTTATTTTGGTTTCCATTTGCCTGGAAAATTGTATTGTATCCTTTCCCCTAGAGTCTGAATGAGTCCTTATGTGTAATAAGTGTTTCCTGGAGACAGCATATACTTGGCTTGTATTTTTTAATCCATTCATCCAGCCTATGTCTCTTCAGTGGGCAATTCAAGCCATTCACATTTATTGAGAGAATTGATATTTGGGGTTTATTTCTGTTTATTCTTTTGGGTAGTCTCTTGTTTTGTTTTACCTTTTGAGTCATTGTGAAATATGGCTTCTGAAGTTTTAGCTTTTGGGTAGTTTTACATTGGTGGGTGTCTGTTGCGCTGGTTAGTGTATAATGCAAGTGTAAGTAAATCTTGCAAGGCAAGTCTGGATTTTGTGAATTCTATCAGTGATTGTTTGTCTGGAATAATCTTTATTTCTCCCTCATATGAGTAGCTTAGTTTTGCAGGATAAAGAATTCTGGGTTGGCCATTATTTTGTTTTAGAAGACTGAGGATGGGTCCCCAGTCCCTTATAGCTTGTAAAGTTTCAGCTGATAAATCTGCAATTAATCTGATAGGTTTCCCTTTGTAGGTTGCATGCTCTTTTTGCCTTACTGCTTGAAGGAGTGCCTCTTTTTTTTTTTTTTTTTTTTTTTTACTTTCGCCAGCCTAATAATTATGTGGTGTGGTGATTGCCTTTTCACATTGAATCTCCCAGGAGCCTTGTGTGCTTCTTGTACTTGGACATGTAGATTTCTGGCTAAGCCATGGAAATTTTCCTCTATTTTTCCTTCAGATAGATTTTCCAGCCCATGCACATTTTCTTCCTTGCCCTCAGGGATGCCTATGATCCTTATGTTTGGCCTCTTTACATAATTCCACATTTCTTGTATGCTTTGTTCATGCTTCTTGTTTTTGTTTTCTTTCTCTTTGATTGATTTATTTAGCACATAGGGGTTATTTTCTGGCTCTGAGATTCTTTCCTCTGCGTGATCCAGCCTATTCTTAAGGCTTTCCACTGTGTTTTGTAGATCCTTGAATGCCTCTTTCATTTCTGGAATTTCTATTTTATTTTTCCATAGTACTTCTATGTCTTTAGAAAATTTTTCATTCATTTATTGCATTTTTCTTGTGGTTTCTTTGTGCTGGGGTTCAATTTCCTCCTGAATATCATTGAGCTTTCTTAAAATCTGCAAAGGAAATTCCTTTTCTGTCATTCTACCCATTTCTTTTGAGTTGGTATCTGTTGCTGAGGAACTAATTATTTATTTTGGAGTTGATTTTTGCTCTGATTTATCATGTTTCCTGAGTTCTTTTGATGATTCTTTCTCATCTGGCCTCTTGATCGAGAGCTGGGGATGTTAGGGCTAGTTTATGGCCCTGTCTCCAAGCCCCCAAGGATTGTTCCTTGGCAGAACCAGGGAGAGGAGTACTGGTCTGTATTGCCTTAGGTGTATTTTAGCATGTTTGTTGGACCTCTTGGGTTACCTCTGACCTGTTGTCTTCACCTCTTCCAAGTGGAGTGTATTGAGTTTGTTCTCCTAGCTGGAGCTCCAAGCTGGTGGATTGTAGTTGAGGGTATGAATCCACTGCTCCCTAATAGCTTGAGATGGAAGGCAATATTTTTTGCTGTGAGGTTGTTCCCACTGTTGTTGATTGTAGTTTGTGTGGAGTAGCCAGTTACCTAGGTATTCTGTTTGCCCATGGTAGGCTCAGGTGGAGTATATGAAAGCCCCAAACCATGGGAGTGGCCTTGTTGCTCCCAGGGGTTACTTTTACCCTGGTCCTCCTGGTGTTGGGTGGAGAAACAAAATTGATTGTGTCTACAATGAGAAAGCTGGTGGGAAAATTCTACACAGCTCAGAGGTTGCTTATCTGGCCACTAGGGGGGCAGCTGTTATGGATTTCAGAGCTCTCTCTCTCTGGGCTTGGAGGGCTGCTTCTGGTGGGAGGGTCCAGCTGTTGGGATTGCCGAGGTCTCCAGCAGTTTTTTTCTTCCCTGTTTACACTCTTGGGCACTTTCCCTTCCGGACCACTTGTGGGCTCACAGTTTTCCCACAGTTCATGTATCTGGCCCTCTGATGTGCATCTCCACATGTCACTAGCTGATAGGGGGATCTGCAATTGTGCATCCTTTTTCTGTCACTGGAACCCAAGGCAGGGCAGGTGGGTGTCTCTATCCCCAGAAGTCTCCACCAGGGGCATGTTCCCACCAGGGGAAATAGTGGCCACTTTAGGCACTCGTGGATCAAGCAAAATTCCCTAATGAAGTGAGCAGGGTAAGGAGGAGCTGCTGTGGTTCAGCCTGTGGCTCTTGAGGCATTAGGTTGCCATGAGAACCAGTACTTACACAAAGTGAGTCACTAGGACCAGCAACCTTCAAAATGACAAATCTCTGGGGTACAGGAGGGCTGGGACCTGAAGAGTGGGCACCAGGACCAGCACGTCATGGGCACATAGGGGGCCAGAGCCAGGGAAACAAGACTGGATGGAGGAGCTGCAAACTGTTTCCAATACACAAAGGTCCTATCAATACAGTTTAGGGATCTCATCCCACCTGGAACCCATGGGGGCAGCTGTCCTTGGCTACCAAGTGCGTAGCGTGTTGGGCCCAGGCTGAAGAGCCCCTGGGCTAGGGGGTGGATGTGAAGCTAGAGACCTAGCTAACAGTCAGCTCCAGGCAGGTGACCTTAAAGATGGCTGCTGACTGTCAGTCTGGCTTACAGCAGGGCTCACATCACACCCATGAACACAGCTCTTCTCATCTGGCCTGGGTCCCACAGAGGCAATTGCCCACAGACCCTAAGGGCATATCTCATTGCTCTCCGTTCAACTCCTGTGCCCAGGTCCTGCTGACTTTCAGTGGCAATGTGCCTGTCTGCAGATTCCTGCGTACTATTCCAGGAAGCTATATCTCAGCCCAGTCCCTACCAGGCCTTGAGCAGTCCCTGCACCTGAGAGTTCTGTCTGGCTCTCACAATTGCTTCCTCTCCACAGTGACTGCTGTCTTGAGCAACAGCTTTTCCCCAACTCTGGGCTTGTCCCTGACTGAGTGGATGGGAAGTCTGTGGGGAAGGTGTGTGACCACTTGTAGGTCAGGTCACAATGTGCTAACCTGGCGAGTGCATCCTTCCCGTGCTCTAGTCTCTATTGTATTCCCTGTGCTCTCCAATATTTGTGAATGTATCTCCCAGTCACCTGTTTTCTTTGGCTGAGCATCCCACGATGTTTCTCTGTAAATTCACAATGCTGTTTTTGGAGTTAGTGATCCACACATAGGCAGCCAATGGTGTTTTTCACCTCCTTCCCTGGGAGTGGTGAGGTGGGAGGACTTTATCAGATTGCCATTTTTTCCCTTTGTCCAAGATCAGAAGCCCTTCTTCTTATCTAATACATGCATTCAATGCTATAAATTTCCTTCTAATCACTGCTTTTGTGGCATCTCAAATTTTGGTAACTTTTATTTTCATTTTCATTTAGTTCAAAATATTTTTAAATTTCACTTGATATTTATTCCTTGACCCTTGTGTTATTTAGAAATGTATTATTTAACATCCAAAGATTTTCCAGCTATATGTCTTTTAATTGGTGAATTTAGGCCATCAATGTTTAAAGTAATTATCTATATAGGCGGATTAATAGCCACCCTATTCATTACTGTTTTCTATTTTTTGCTCTTGTTCTTTGCTCATATTTTTGCCTTCCACACTTTTTCTGTCTTTTGTGTGTTTTTTTTTTTTTGAAAACAGATGTCTGGAACGTTTTATTCTTACAGAATTTTCTTGCTGAAAACAGTATATGTCATTAATAATATTTATCATGTATACACACTCAAAAACCTTGGAATAAAAAAGTCTAACTTATTTAAAAAACCATTCAAAGAATTTTGTTGCTTTTGAGCTTATATGGTTAAAAAAAACTTTCCAATAATTTGGCATGAATAACAGATTGACAGCTGGGATGATGGAAATTTAGTAACAGAATTTTAGCAAAAAAATACCTTTTGTATTAATCTGGATGGAACTGGAGACCATTCTTCTAATGAAAGTATCACAAGAATGGAAAGACAAACACCACATGTACTCACCATTAAATTGGAACTAATCAATCAACACTTATGTGCACATATGGAAATAACATTCATTGAAAATTCAGCAGGTGCGGGGGGAAGAGGGGATGGGTAAATTCACACCTAATAGGTACAATGCTCACTATCTGGGTGATGGACACACTTATAACTTTGACTCAAATGGTACTAAAGCAATTTATGTAACCAAAACATTTGTACCCCTGTAATATTCTGCCTTTTTTGGTTTTAATTGAGCATTTAATATGATTCGTTTATCTCCCTTTTAGCATATCAATTATAACTTTTTAAGTGGTTGCACTAAAGTTTGCAATATACATTTACAACTAATCCAAGTCTACTTTCAAAAAACACTATACTGCTTCATGGGTAGTGAGAATGCCACGTAATAACAAAATATTCCTAATTCCTCTATCCTACCCCTTGTATCATTGCTGTCATTCATTTTCCTTACACATAAGCTTAGAAAAGTGTACACACATATATATATGTATGTATACATATACATATATATATAAGCATATATAATTGAATACTTTTGTTGCCATTATTATTTTGAACAGGCATGGTGGCCCAGAAACCAGAAGTCTTTAACATTAGTTTTTAAGGCTTTTTAAATTTGTTGTAACAAAACCTTAAATAGGGATCTAATGTATAAAATAGATGCAAATGGAGTTACTTTGGGTGAGCCTTAGGTGCTCTATGAAATCAAGTTTAAACATAATGAAACTAGATGATTGCTTAGGTCTTTGTGGGTCAAGTATAAGTGTATAGTGACAATGGCTTTACATTTTTGTTAATTCTAACAGTATCAAAGTGCCGTATGGCATAGTTCAAAGAAAATTGTGTATCTGTTTCTGTGTTTGTGTTTCATAAGTGCACATTTTACATAGAGGCACCCTTTTGAAATTCTTTGCATTGCAGTTTTCAGAATCATAGTCTTCATTTTGTCCTTAAACAGAAGAACAAAGACATTTATCATCTGTTTTAAAAAGTAGGAAACTCATGCTATCCATCATGCATCTAGTGTTACAATCACTTCTAGGGTCAAACAAATGGAAAATTATCTGGCTTCCTCATACTAAATCCCCTTCACGTGGATGGTGTGTCTGTGTGTGTGTGTGCGTGTGTGTGTGTGTGTTTGTGCCCTAAAATCTATATGAATGGCATCTAAATGAATGACAAAATTGTATATGTGCTTATCAATATTTCAGAATTTTATAATGATGCCAAGCACTCAATTCTGTCATTGATGTAGAAAATAAATATCAAACATTGCAATAAGAAGGGTACTTAGACTTAGACTTGATCAAATTTGGATTACCTGATATTTCATTTAAAAACAATAAAACATATATAGTCATAGGTTTTATCTAGTTAACTAGACAATAGCAGTTGCCTTAAACTATCTGGTATTAGAAGAAGTCAGTGTTTGGTTTAACAAGAATTTTCTCTAACTCAAGTTAGATAAAAAATCAAATGGGCATGTTGCATTTACTTGGCTTGAAGGATAGATATGGCACACAGCAAGCCAAATTACTTGATTTGTGAAAATTGCCCTGAAATCTGTCAGCTGTTTCATAATCCCATCTAAGTATAAACTGGTAAGCAGTGAGCCATGACATGGAGGTTCTGCAAAGAAGTGAAAATAATTTATTTTTTTTTCTCTGGGAACTATTTTTCTGAGAAGGATTTGAAGTTTGATCTATAAGAAGATCTTTAACAATTTATTTGTATGATGTAAGATTATTTTCATTTGTGGATATGTAAAGGAAGTAAGTCAGTTGAAGAATAAAAACAGGTCACCTACTGCTAAATAAAAGTACAGCATTTTAAAATTGAAACTTTCTAAGAATTTCATGAATATTTTTCATCTTTGTAACCCTTCCTCCATCCCCCATCCCTATACAAATAAGTTTTAAAATCCTGATTTTTATCCTTGAAGTTTGTTAGATTTCTAAAGCATGATATTTTTGCATGTAATCTAATACTGCTTTTATTTTTCAGATGTGAATGCTAATTTGTTATTTACATCTATTACAACCATTATCTACTGTCCATTTTAGGGCAAAGCCACTTACTTTATTCTCTTTTAAGCCCCCCAAAACACATATTGAACAGAATTAGTTTCAGCTGTGTTTGTCTTTTGAAGTAGTCTGGTCACATATTAGCCCTGGATAGGGAGGTAAAACCATACCATGTTAATGCAGGGTTTGTGCTTTGAATCTATTATCATATTTTATTTGCCCATTTTCCCTTTAGAGAAGATGACACATAGATTGACCTATCCTTTCTACAGATGGAAAACAGAATTACAGAATAGTGGAATGCCTCAAGTATAGTTTAATAAAAAGAATATTGGACTACAGTCTAGAAGATGTGGGCTTGAATTCCAGTTCTACCACTATTCAGCTGTGTTATCTTGAACAAGTCTATTAATTTTTCTGTCCCTCAATTTCTTTATTTGGAGTACTTACTCTGCCTAGTTCTTCAAAAAACAATCAAAACATTGGGTGGGAATGCTGTTTAGTAATGTGTGTGATCCTGCTGAAACCTAGATGGGATTTTGTGTGTGTGTGTGAGAGAGAGAGACAAGGTTCTCTTCAGTAACCTGGTATGTGCCTTTGGGTAGATTACTGGTCTTCTCACCTGTAAAATGCCAAAAAAGTGCTGCTCAGCCAATATGAGAATTGTTTAGTGAAATCTGTGTAGCATAAAAGCTAGGGGAAATGCTGCATGACTCTGAGGGGCACTGAAGAACCTGTGGTCTATGTACCTTTAAGGCCTCTGAGCAGGAATAGCATTAGCCTCAGGGTTTAAAACTTTCTATAGTACAGAGATGGTACTCAGTAAATATTAAATACTAGTCCCAAATACTCTTCTCCTACGTGTATCCATCAAATGTGAGAGAATAGCATCTGTTCACTTTTGCATGTCCTAATTCCTTGTAGATGAGTATAAAACTATGTCATATCAGTCTCTCTAAATTATTATCAGTCCATATATGTTATGACTTCCCCCACACTTTCCACTGCCCCAGAGTTGGCATATGAGTACCTTGTATCTCTGAGCACCATAACTCTCCAGCTCTAGATCTTTTTCTTTCTTTCTAGCTTAGTGTAAAGCACTAAAACTTAAAATTCTCAGTCTGGAGCCTTAAGATAGTAACCTATACTTATTATTTAGAAAGCATAAATGGGCTTGAGAAAGTGATGATTTGCAAGTGGTAGTCCAGGAGAGGTTGGCAAACTATGACCCGTGGGACAAATCTGGCTTTCCACCTGTGTCGATAAATAAAGTTGTATTAGAGCACCCATTTTTTTTGTTACTTATTGTCTCTAGCTGTTTTCACACTACAGTGGCAAAGCTGAGTAGTATTGACAGAGACGGTGTAGTCCACAAAGCCTAAAACAGAAAACATTGCTCAAGAAAGGAAAATGTAATTATGGTACACAAATGACCTCAGCTGTAGATAATATTTACATAGTCATAATAGCAATATATTGAAAGGGTGGGTGAGGGGAAAGGGTAATGGGAATAGATAGAAAGCAAAAGTCTCATTGTCCAGAAATAGTATATAAAACTATAAAACTGCTTTTTTATTCCAAAATGGCTGCCTAGAGGCTTTTCCAGCAGGCCTCCCAGGAGAATCAAAATAGTGTGTACAGAATCACACTTTGAACATTTATCCAAGAATGACAGGGGAGTTCAACAGATAGACAAAAGGAAACTCCAGAATTTGGGGAGAAGGAGAGCAGGCAGCCTGCGTGGCTTGGACTGGCTGAAAACCGAGAGTGAATCCAACATACAGGAGAAGGTAAGTGAATGTCTCTCTGTGATCCACTTTCCCACTGGGGAATCACTTGTGCAATCCAGGTCATGGGAGAGCACCTTGACTCTATCAAGCAGCTCCAGGAAGTGCCGCTCACACTCCCTCAGACCTGGGCGCCTAGAGCAGAATGCCATTCTTGATCCCAGCTCTTAGTAAGGTGTCTGGGGTGCTGGGATCTAGCAGCGGTGGCAGCTGTTGGTGATAGAGACTGTGGCTGGGCTTGAGCCTAGGAGGGGCTCCCACATACAGAACTGAGAAACAAGTGTAGTGTGGGCTCCAGCTGTTGGCACTAGAACCAGGATTTCCCCACCCCTAGGACCGTAGTAGGAGGAGAGTTGCTGGGGAGGTGTGATATTGACTGGGTGGGGACTTTTATGGCAGGGGGCAGCATTATGAACCAGAAGCAAACCTCAGTGACTGACTAAATATCCTGACTGGCTGCCACAGTTAGGATGGGAGAGTGAGCCCCTGCGGATGTGAGGCATGTGAGGGAAGCAAGTTTCACTCCACTAGCTAGGCTGTGATACTGGGACTGCCCCTCTATCCAAAGGAAAAGAAATCATTATATCAAAAAGATACCTGCACTCATATGTTTATCATAGCACTATTGACAATAGCAAAGATGTGGAATCAACCTAAGTGTCCATCAACTGATGATTGGATAAAGAAAATGTGGTATATATACAAAGTGGGATACTATTCAGCCATAAAAAAAGAATGAGATAATGTCTTCTGCAGCAACATGGATGGATCTGGAGGCATTATCTTAAGTGGAACAACTCAGAAACAGACAAATACTGCAAGTTCTCACTTATATGGGGGAGCAAAATAATGTGTGCCCACAGATATAGAGTGTGGAATGATAGACAATGGAGACTCGGAAGGATGGGGAGTGGATGATGAGAAATTACTTAATGGGTACAATGTATGTTATCCAGGTGATGGATACACTAAAAGCCATGTAACAAAATTACACTTGTACCCCATCAATTTATACCAAAAGAAAAAAAAAACTGAAAAAAAATTTTTAAACATGACATTAAAGCCATGTAATTTAGAAGTGTAGAGGTAAATAACAAAAGAAACAGCTCAAAAATATATTTAGACCTAACAGACATATAGAGAACTTTCCATGCAACAGCAGCAGAATACACATTTTTCTCAAGTGCACATGGAACATTCTCCAGGATAGACCATTTATTAGGCTACAAAACAGGTCTTAATAAATTTAAGAAGACTGAAATTGTATCAAGTATCTTTTCTGACCACAATGGTATGAAACTAGAAAACAATAACAGGAGGAATTTCAGAAATTCACAAATATGTGGAAATCCAACAACATGCTACTGAACAACCACTGAGTCAATGAAGAAATTAATAGAGAACTTTAAAAATATCTTGAGACAAATGAAAATGGAAATACAACATATCAAAACTTATGGGATGCAGCAAAAGCAGTTCTAAGAGAGAAGTTCATAGCAATAAATGCCTCCATCAAAAAAGAGTGATCCCAAATAGACAACCTAACATTATACCTCAAAATATCACATGTACTCCATAAATATGTACAATTATTATGCATCAATAAGAATATTAATAATAAGAACAATAGCAAAAAAAGAACAAACTAATTCCAAAGTCAGCAAAATGAAGATCAGAAGGTCAGAGCAGAAATAAATGAAATAGAGACCAGAAAAACAATAGAAAAGATCAACAAAACTAAGAGTTTGTTTTAAAAAGATAAACAAAATCAACAAAGTTTTAGCTAATCTAACTTAAAGAAAGAGTGGAGACTCAATATACAAAATGACAAATGAAAGAGGAGACACTACAACTGATACCACAGAAATACAAAGGATCATAAGAATCTACTATGACCAATTGTTTGCCAGAAAATTGGATAGCTTAGAAGAAATGGATAAACTCCTAGACACATACAACCTACCAAGACTGAATTAGGAAGAAATAGAACATCTGAACAGGCTAATAATGAGTAAGAAGATTGAATCAGTGATAACAATTCTCTCAGCAAAGAAAAGCCCAAGACCTGATGGCTTCACAGGTGGTTTCCACCAAACTTTTAAGGAAGAGTTAATACAAGTCTTTCTCAAACTCTTCCAAAAAAGTTGAAGAAGAGAGAATATTTACAAAATTATTTTATGAGGCCAGAATCACGCTGATATGAAAGCCGGACAAGGACACTGCAAAAAAAGAAAATTATAGACCAATATACCTGATGCACATAGATATAAAATCTTCAATGGAATACTAGCAATCTGAATTCAATAGCACATTAAGGTGATCATACACCATGGGCAAGTGGGATTCATCCCAAGGATGCAAAGATGATTCAACATATGCAAAATTATAAATGTGATATACCACATTAACAGAATGAAGGACAAAAACCAAATAATCATCTCAATAGACACAGAAAAAGCATTTGACAAACTACAACATTTTTTTCATGATAAAAATTCTCAACAAATTAGGTTTAAAGGAAATGTACCTCAACACAATAAAGTTTATAAATGACAAACACACAGCTAACATTATATTCAATGGTGAAAAGTTGAAAGCTTTTCCTCTAAGATCCGGAACAAGACAAGGATGCCCACTCTCATAATTTCTATTAAGTACAGTACTGGAAGTCCTAGCCAGAGCAATTAGGCAAGTGAAAGAAATAAAAGGCATATAAATTGAAAAGGAAAAAGTTAAATTGTCCCTGTTTGCATATGACATGATCTTGTACATAGAAAACCCTAAAGATTCCACCCAAAAGTCTGTTAAAACTAATAAACAAATTCAGTAAACTTGTAAGATATAAAATGAACATACAAAAATCAGTAGTGTTTCTATATACTAACAATGAACTATCTGAAAAATAAATTAAGAAAACAATCTCATTGACAATAGCTACAAAAGTATACTTAGGAATAAATTTAACCAAGGTAGAGAAAGACCTCTATACTGAAAATTATAAGACATTGATGAAAAAATTGAAGACACAGATAAATGGAATGATTCCATGACCATCGACTGGAATAATTAATATTGTTAAAATGTCCATACTACCCAAAGTGATCTACAGATTTAAGGCAATCTTTATCAAAATTTTAATGACATTTTTTACAGAAGTAGGAGAAAAATCTTAAAAT
Source organism: Daubentonia madagascariensis (assembly GCA_023783475.1). Classification (NCBI taxonomy): domain Eukaryota; kingdom Metazoa; phylum Chordata; class Mammalia; order Primates; family Daubentoniidae; genus Daubentonia; species Daubentonia madagascariensis. Next base: position 131,793 of record JAKFHU010002157.1, on the reverse strand, counting down.
TTGTATGGAATTACAAAAGATCCTGAATACCCAAAGCAATCTTGAGCAGAAAGAAGAAAGCTGGAGGCATCACACTACCTGATTTGAAAATATACTACAAAGCTGTAGTTACCAAAAACAGCATGATACTGGCATAAACACAGACACATGAACCAGTAGAGCAGAGAAGAGAGCCTTAAAATAAATGCACACATTTATGGCCAATTCATTGTCAAGAAAAGTCCCAAGAACACACAATGGGGAAAGGACAGTTTCTTCAATAAGTGATGTTGGGAACAAGTGGATATCTACATGCAAAAGAATGAAATTACACCTTATCTCACACCATATACAAAAACAAACTCAAAATGAATTGAAAACTTAAATGTAAAACCTGAAACTTCCAACAGGAATAGAGTACAAAAAAAATAAAAAAACAAAACAAAACTGAAACTGTAAAACTGCTAGAAGCATACACAGAGGAGAATCTCCATGACATTGGTCTGGGCAATGATTTTTTGGATATGACACCAAAAGCTCAAGCAACAAAAGCAAAATTGAACAAGTGGGATTATATTAAACTAAAAAGTTTCCGTAAAGCAAAGTAAATAATCAACAGAGTGAAGAGACAACCTATGGACTGGGTGAAAATATTTGCAAACCATACATTTGATTAGGGGTTAATATCCAAAAAAACAAAGGAACTCAAACAACTTAGTGGTAAGAAGACAAATAACCTGATTAAAAAATGGACAAAGGCTCTAAATAAATATTTCTTAAAAGAAGACATACTAAGTGTCTGGTAGTATATAAAAAACACTCAACATCACTAATTATCAGAGAAATGCAAACTAAGCCCACAATGAGATATCACATCACACCTGTTAGAATGACTATTATCAAGAAGATGAAAGGTATCAAGTGTTGGAAAGAAAAGGAAACCGTTGTACACTGTTGGTGGGAATGTAAATTAGTACATCCATTATGGAAAACAGTATGGAGATTCCTCAAAAAATTAAAAATAGAGCTACCATATGATCCAGCAATCTCACTACTGGGTATATATCCAAAGGAAATGAAATTGGCAGGTCTAAGAGATATCTGTACTCCTATGTTCATTGCAGCAGTATTCACAATAGCCAAGATATGGAATCAACATAAGTGTCCGTCAAAAGATGAATGGATAAAGAAAATTTAGTATATATACAAATTGGAGTACTATTCAACCTTGAAGAAGAAGGAAATTCTATCATTTGTGACAACATGGGTAAACCTGTAGGACATTATGTTAAGTGAAATAAGCCAGGCACAGAAATACAAACACAACATTTTGTTTTCTAGAATTCTTATGGTTTCATGCCTTAGGTTTAAGTCTGTTATCCATTGTGAATTGATTTTTGTGAGGGGTGAGAGGTGCGGATCCTGTTTCAGTCTGTACATGTGGAAAGTAATATGGAGATAACCTCAAAGAAGTAAAAGTAGACCTACCATTTGATCCAGCAATCCCACTACTGGGTATCTACCCAGAGAAAAAAAAGATATTCTATAATAAAGACATCTGCACTTGAACGTTCATAGCAGCACAATTCACAATTGTAAAAATGTGGAAACAATCCAAGTGCCCATCAATACATGAGTGGATTAATAAAATATGGTATATGTACACCATGGAGTACTACTCAGCCATAAAAAAGTGGTGAACTAATATCTCTTATATTATCCTGGATGGAGCTGGAGCCCATTCTTCGAAGTGAAGTATCACAAGAATGGAAAAACAAACACCACATGTACTCACTGTTAAATTGGTACTAATTGATCAACACATATGAACATATGGAAGTAACATTCATTAGGTGTCGGGCAGGTGGGAGGGGGGTGGAGGGGATGGGTAAATTCACACCTAATGGGTACAGTGCATGCTGTCTGGGGGATGGGCATGCTTGTAGCTGTGACTCTAGTGGTGCAAAGGCAATTTATGTAACCAAAACATTTGTACCTCCATAATATTCTGAAATTAAAAAAAAATTAAAACATTAAAAAATTTTAAAAAAGAAGGACAAATACCACATGATCTCACTGATATGTGGAATCTAAAAAAGTTGAGCTCATAGAAGTAGAGAATAAAACGGTGGTTACAAGGGACTGAGGTTGGAAGGTTGGGGGGTGGGAAGATTTTGGTCAAAGGATTCAAAATTTCAGTTAAATAGAAGGAGTAAATTCAAGAAATCTATTGTACAACATGGTGACTATAGTTAATAACAACGTATTGTATTCTTGAAAATTGCTAAGAAAGTAGATTTTAAGTGTTCTCACCACAAAAATGATAAGTGTGTGAGGTAATGCATATGTTAATTAGCTCAATTTAGCCGTTCCACAATGTATGTGTATTTCAAAACATTTTGTACACAATAAATATATACAATTTTTACTTGTCAATATAAGAAAATTACAAAATAACATGTTGCAAGTGTTTGCCTCTGAGAGGGAGTTTGAGAACAGGGAAGGGAAGGGCAAAGGACTACTATTGTTTGGATAAGCCTTGCAGTACTAATTTTTAAAAAGTATGTGTGTTAACTACTGTGCTAAAAATTGAAATTGGAGTTTTAAAACTCTAAGGATACTTTAGGTTCCATCTCTACTTGCTTTAAGAGATACTTAGGAGAACCAAAGAAGGCTTCAGAGAAAGGTTTTTTTTGATCTGGTTCTTAATGGGGTGGATACAGTTTGGACATCTAGAAAAAAGAAGAAAACAGTCATTTTAGTCAGAGGAAACATTTCACGATTTTCCAGTCAGAACACTCCTATTCATCCTTCTTTCCCTGACCCCTGACTCCAGACTGAGTTTGGTCATTCATTCATTTATTAAACAAATATTATTGAGTACCTAATATGGATAAGGAACTGCACATAGCCCTGGGGATACAATGGTGAACAAAGCAGACAGTGTCCTCTGCCTTCCAAGAACTTATGGTATGATGGGAGAGAAAGTCAGCAACCAGCTGCACCATGATTTTATGACAATAGTGATAAGCACTACAGAGACATAGAAAGTACCGGGAGTGTGTTACAGAGGACCATGACCTAGTCCGAAGGGTCAGGGGTCTTCCTGAAGATGTGACATTTTCTCTGAGATCTGAAAGATAGCTATGTGGAGCTAGGTGACGAGGTAGTGGGAAGGTCTCTCTTTCCAGACAGAGAGAACATTTTTGAAGGTACAGAGACAGGAAGGAGAATGGCCCTTTCAAGGACCAGAAAGAAGGCACAGGCTAAGTAAAGGTAGATCAAGTAAAATGTGAAGACTCCACCTCTTCAGAGAGACCTCTGTGAACACTGTGTGTATTCTTCCAGTCTCTTTAAAAAATCCATTTCTCCACACATATTTTAACATATACTTTAAAAAATATCATAAGCACTTACTCTTCCTTTTGCCTAGAATGTTCTTCCTCCAGATATCTGCAAGGAGTTCTTCATTTCATTCAGTTCTCTGCTCAAATATCATCTTATCAGAAAATTCTCTGACTAGCCTATCTGAAATAGCACCCCGATCACTCTTGTGCCCTTGCCTTGCTTATTTTTTCTTGAAAGCATTCATCACCACCTGACCAATCATATATTTATATATTTATATGTTTATTGTCTACCTTGCCCCATCCACCCCATTAGAATATTAGTTTCACAAGAGTAGGAAGTCTGTTCACTGCTCTGTCCTCAGTGTTCGATGAGTTCCCAGCTCAAAGCAAACAATAAGTATTTGCTGGGTGGAGGGACAGGTGGATGAATTAATTATACAAAAGGATATCTTAATGGCTGCATAGTTTACATTGTGTAGAAGTATCATAATTTATTTGATTCCCCTCTTTATGGACATTTGTGCTGTTTCCAAATTTTTGCCCTTACAATGTTACAGTGAACATATCTTTGCAAATACATGAAAATATTTCTCTATTCTGGTACTGCTGAGTCAAATATAATACATATTTTAAATTTTGATAGATACTGTCACATTTCCCACCCAAGAGTGTTACTAATCCATATCTCTGCTAAGAATTTATGAGAATATTCATTACTGGCATCTCCATGAGCACACGGTTCTATCAATTTTTTATTTTGTCTTGCCAACATCACATTATTGTTTTAATCTGAATTTCCCTAATCACTTGTGAGATGGGGCATCTTTGTATATGCTTATTGGCCTATTCTCTTTTGTGAATTACTTGTTCATATCCTTTTCCAATTTGACTGTTACTATTTTTTCTTATAGATTTGTAGAAGGATGTGTGGTGTTTTATATATATTGCATAAATTTTCTCTCAATCTCTATTTGTCTTGTTTTTTTTTTCTGATGTTGTCTTTTGTTTCACAAAATCTTTTGCATTTTGATATAATTCAATCTGTCAACATTTTTCCTTGTGAATTCTGGGTTTTGCATTTTGTCTAGGAAGGCCTTCCCCACTACAATTTATTAAAAACATTCTCCTGCATTTTCTTTGAGGACTGTTATAGTTTTTTTTTTATGTTTAGTTCTTTAATCCCTCTGGAATTTGTTTTGGGGGTTATTGTGCGATATCAGGTAGCAGGAAAGCAGCATAAACTGACTCTGCTTAACTGAAAAAGACAAAAAAGAAATCTATCAGAAGGATATGGAAGAACTCCAGAATTGGATGAAAAGCTGAACAGCCAGGTCTCAGGAAGGACAGGAAGTAGGTCAACTTCAGGATCTCATTAGCAAGGAAGGAAATATAAGTACAATCATTTTTTCTCTAACCCAAGGTCAAAACTGGTATTTATGACACCCTCCCACCATCAGCTATTACGTGTTCTCTTTGCCTTTGGTTAACGCCTAAGCTGGTCAGGGTTCTTTGATTGGTGGAGTGACTAGAGCTTTCATTTCTGAGGGCTTTTATTTCTTGGTTGTCTTCCCTAAATAGAGTTGCAATGGTCTTTCATTACCCTTTATCATTGGACATATTAAAAAGTGATGGAATCAGGAGGCACTCTAATAATTCTCCAGGTTTCTTCCATACTCCTCCTTGCTTCCATTGTATTTCCACAAACCTAATACTTCTTGAAAGTCAGAGTTAATTACCTTGGCTAACTTACTAACCCCCTGTTTTTATTTATTTATTTTTTTGCATGAGAATCCCCAAACAGCCAAGTAACAATTTAAATTTACCATTCAGTGTAATGACTTTTGTGTCCCCTGAAGGAAGCATGCTCCACTTGGGTACTTAAACCCTTAACCCAGCAAATCCCCAAGCTTTAACAACATTTTTACAAGTGGATAGTCATTCCACTTTAACTTCCTTCCACCCCTCTGTTCTCAGACCTGTTTTCTGCCTTTGGGGGAAACAACATATACACTGGCCAGTGCTTCAGAAATATAGTGGACATTTTTCTTTGGTTATCTACCTCTTCTTCCTTTCTAACTGTGCCTATATTTTTATTAACTATTTTGGGGAGATCCCACCCCTAACTCCAGGAGTGGGTTCCAATTGGTCTCAACTCAATCAGGGTATTCGCATCCTCCCTGCTATCACGATTGGTTCAAGTAACTCAGGCTTATGCCAATCAGCATTCCCTAGACACACGGATTAGTTCAAGAATATATGACCCAATTTTGGACAATGAGATGTGAGGGTGAGCGTCCAAGGGCTCCTAGGAAAGAAGTCTTGTCACTCTTTGGAGAGACCTGTTAAGGGGTTTGTTCATGTTAAGCCTAGAAGTACTGTGGTCATTTCATTACAATTATGAAAACCAGCTGATACCGCAGAAGGCAGATCTGGGAGACAAAACCAAAATTAGGCTTCTCATTACAACATTGAACCTGCAAATCAGCCTATTTGCACTTTTTAATCAGGAGCAATCACCCTAGCCAACAGAGTTACCCCCCACCCACACCTATTTTATAGCCTGTTGTTTTGGTGACATAAGGAGCCCCAAATGGCCAGGTGGCAGGCTCAACTTCCAGATCATTGTTCTATCTCCTGGTGGAAACACTTCTCCCTTGGGAATCAAAAGCTCTAAACTGGCAGAGTCTAGGGTCATGAGGTCAGGAACCAAAAATTTTGCAAGTATTCCATAATATCATAATAAGAGATACCAAGCCATGTGTTCCGGCTATAGGAGGAATACTGTATGTTGGTTGCTGATTCAAAACATATTCTACATCCTACAGGACAGTACCCCAACCTTTCAAGGTGACTGCCAGATGGTACCGTAGGCCATTCCACTATTCCTAAAGCCAGTTGCTTATGGATGATGGATACAAGGGAACGTGTTACTGACTAATTTCTCTCAACATAAAGTGATTCCTTGGTTAGAGGCAATGTCGAATATTTGCTGTGAAAGTGCTTAAGGCATTCAGGAAGTCCATGGGTAGTATGGTGGTGTTTGCAGGGCATGGTGTGAAGTGTCCAACTGCCATTGCTGTGCAAGAAAATACCTCAATATTTGTTGGTGCAAAAAAACTTTTATTATGCCAAAGGATTTTGTGGGTCAATAATTTGGACAGGACACAGTGGGCATGCTTGTCTCAGCAATGTTTGGGCCCTCAGCTGGGAAGACTCAGAGGCTGGTGGTGACTTAACAGCTGGGGCTGGACTCATCTGGAGGGTCCTTCCACTCACATGTCTGGTGCCTGGGCTGGGATTACTTGAATGCTAAATTCAGCTGGGAGTGTCAACCAGAGCACCTTCATGTAACTTCTTCATGTGGCATCCTCATAGCCTGAAGGCCTCAATAGACTTGAACTACTTACAAGATGACAGGCTTCCTGCATGAGTGTTGCGGCAAACAAGGCAGAAGCTGCATTACCTTTTATGGCCTAGCCTCAGAATTTGCACACTAGCACTTCTTCCATACTCTATTAGCCAAAGCAGTCACAACCCCACTCATGTTCAATGAGGAGAGGAGACCTAGACCTCCACCTCTCAGTGGCAGGTATGCTAAGGAATTTTGTGGCCGTTTTATTTATATCCTCCATAGGCAGGAAAGGCAAATCCAAACCCAAAATGTGAGGACAAATTGCTGATACTTGTGGTGATATAATATACAAGGTGGTCAATATGCCACCAGGTAATTGGCTGGTTCTTTTGAGGTATGGTATTACAATGCGAGCTCACAGTTGGTCATTGCTGCTGTCAAACTGGACATTCAGCAGTGGTAGTAGTGGTCAGCTTAGCCTCAAAAAGGGGAAGTCCATATTGAATCAGCCCAATTGTTCATGAGCAATTAAACCAAGAACTGGGCTGTCTGGGGAAACTGGCTGACGTAAATTCACAGAATAGGTCAGCATCTCCCACTAATTGCTTGTCTGCCTTCCTTCCTTCCTTCCTTCTTTTTTTCCTCCCTTTCTCTTGTCATTCTTCGGTCTTTTAGTCTTTCTTTGAAATATAATTCACATACCTTAACATTTACTTCTTTAAAGTGTAAAATTCAGTGATTTTCAGCATATTCACAAAGTTGTGCAACCATCAGCACTAATTTCAGAAAATTTTCATCACCTCAAAAAGAGACCCCATACCCATTAGCAGTCACTTCCAACTCCCCCTTTCCCCAGTCCCTGGTAACCAAATCATGAATCTACTGTCTGTCTCTGTGGATATGGCAATTCTGGACATTTCATATAAATGGAATCATACAATATTTGACCTTTTGAGTTTGCCTTCTTTTACATAGCATAATGTTTTCAAGATTAATCCATGTTGCACCATGTATCAGTACTTCATCTTTTTATGGCTGAATAAGATATACCATTGAATTGATATACCATATTTGTTTATCTATTCTTCAATTGATGGGCATTTGGGTTGTTTCCACTTTGGGGCTAATATGAATAATGTTGCTATGAACACATGTGCACAAGTTTTTGTATGGACATAGGTTGTCAATTCTCTTGGATACACACCTAGGAGTGGAAAGACTGGGTCATGTGGTGACTCTATTAACTTTTTGAGGAATTGCCAAATTTTTCCAAAGCAGCTGTGCCATTTTACATTTCCACCAGCAGTGTATGAGGTTTTATTTTAGCCATCCTAGTGAGCATGAACTGGCATTGCATTGTAGTTTTGATTTGCTTTTCCCTAATAACTAACGATGTTGAGCCTCTTTTCATCTGTAGATCAATGTGGAGAATATTAATAATATTAAGTCTTCAATCCATGAACATGGGAGTGCCTTTCCACTCATTTAGATCATCTTTAATTTCTTTCAGTGATATTTTATAGTTTTCAATGTACAAGTCTTACATTTCTTGTATTAAATTTATTCCTAAGTATTTTATTCTTTGTGATACTATTATAAACAGAATTGTTTTCTTAATTTTATTATCCAAGTGTTCATTGCTAGTGTATAGAAATACAAATGATTTTTGTATATTGATCTTGTATCCAACACAATCCTGAAACTTATTAGCTACAATAGTTGTTGTGTGTGTGTTTGCATGTGTATTCCTTTGGATTTTCTATATATAAAATTTTGTAATCTGCAAATAGAAATAGTTTTACTCCTTCCTTTCCAATCTGGATGCCTTTTATTTTTTCTGTTGTATAATTGCACTGGCTAGATCCTCCAGTAAAATGTTGAAAAGAAGCAGCAAGAGCAGAATCCTTGTCTTGTTTCTGATCTTAAAGTGAAATGATTCAGTCTTTTACCATTAAGGATGTTGTGAGATGTGGGTTTTTCATAGAGGTTAATTATCAGGTTGAGGACGTGCCCTTCTATTTCTAGTTTGTTGAGTGTTTTTATCATGAAAGTGTTTTATAATGTCTGGTTTTGACAAATGTTTTTCTATGACTGTTGAGATGATCATGTGATTTTGTCCTTTATTCTGTTAATATGGTATATTACATTGTTTGATTTTCATATGTTGAACCAACCTTGCATTTCTGGAATACATCCCACTTGGTCATGATACATGATCCTTTTTATATGTTGCTGGATTTGGTTAGCTAGTATTTTGTTGAGGATTTTTGCATCTAAATTTATAAATGATAGTAGTCTGTAGTCTTTTCTTGTAATGTCTTTGCCTGGTTTTGCCATTAGGGTGATACTGTCCTCATAGAATAGATGGGGAAGTGTTTCTCCCTCTTCTATTTTTTGGAAAACTTTGTGAAGGATTGGTGTTAATTTTTCTTCAAACAAACATTTGGTGGAAGTCAACAGTAGTGCCATCTGGTCCTCGGTTTTTCCTTGTGGGAATTATTTATATTACAAATTCAACCTCTTTACTTGTTATAGGTCTATTCAGATTTTCTACTTGTTGTTGAGGCAGTTTCAGTAGTTTGTGTCTCCCTAGGAATTTGTCCATTTTGTCTATGTATCCTAATTGGTTGACATGCAATTGCTCATAGTGTTCCCATATAATCCTTTTTTATTTCTGTAAGGTCAAAATAAAGTTCCCTTTTTCATTCCTGATTTTAGTGAGTTGAGTCATCCCTCTCACTCTTGCTCTCTCTTTTGTCAGTCTAACTAAAAGTTTGTCAATTTTTGCTGATTTTTCAAAGAACCAACTTTTGGTTTTGTTCATTTTTCCTATTGTTATTCTATTCTTCCTTTCATTTATGTCCCCTCTGGTTGTTATTATTCCCCTTCTTCTGCTTAAAGTTCACTTGATAGAGTGACTGTGCATGCCCCACTTTACGGATAGGTGGATCAAAGAACATTAAAATTATGATTAGAAGCTTGATTTATATGGTCCCTACTAGTCCCTAGTGAGGCATGCACTCTCCCCTAGAATCTTATAAGCAACCAAGAGCTGTTTATCAAAAGGAAATTTGTTACTTGTTGAGAGGAGCATGGCTTTGCTCAAAATCCTAGGGTTTCCCTCTTTTCCTTCTGGGTCTTTGTCACAGGCTCTATACAGTATTCAGGTCCATCTTGTCATAAGGGCCAAGTGGCAGAGCCACTTGCACTGCAGTCTAGACTAGCTGAAGAGCACTCTTTTGTGATGGGCATCACTCAAACCTGGCAGCTCTACCAAATCACCCAGTAAATGGGTCTGAGCAAGACCCCCTAAATATGTGTTACCTCCAAAATTCAAAGGAGTCCACCAAATTTTGTGCCATTTTTGCAGTGATAAGCAGCACTTTGGGATAAGGGGATATCCCAACTTATTACTGACCACTGGACCAAGAGACACTTCCCCTGAAGTATGAGGCACCTCTATTTTCATAGCATTTTTCTTCTACTTTCTGCCACACACATTCCTTACTAAGGCATCCAGGGCACCTGTTATTTCTTCCTTTCCTGGTTCCAGAAGCATGATGCCATCAATGTTGTGGATCTATATGATGTCCTGTTGGATAATGAGATAATCAAAGTCCTTTTAAACTAAGTTGTAGCACAGAATGAGACAGGTGATATATCTCTGAGGCAAGATAGTAAAATATACTCTTCTCATCACCAGGGGAATTGTTTCTGGTACTCTCTGTTTAGTTGAACAGGGAAAATACATTTTCCAGAGTGATATCGCATACGAGGTGCCTGGAGTTTTGCTAATTTACTTCAGGAAAGAGACTGCTCCTAGAACAACAGTTTCAACTGGAGTCATAACCTCAATAAGCTTACAACTACCCACTATCATTTTCTAAGTCATCTTCACTGGCCAAATTGAGGGAATGAACTGGCAGAAGAAATTACCTATGAGGCCATAGTTGTAAATGCAGGTTGAGGGAGAAGTGTTTTACAGGAGTAGTCATGCTGGGAACTTGAGTTACTTGTTCATGCAACTTACTTTTGCCCTCAAGGCCTGCTTTGATCCAGTCCCATGTATACTTCTTTCATTAATGATGGAGTGGAACAAATTTCTTCTGGCTTTGTGGCTATGTAGATCACAGACCACTCAGATCATGATGAACATGTACCTCTCCTATAACATTCAAGCTTTTGATGGTAATGCTATGGTACTCAGTTCCTCAGGGATGTGTTACAGCTACCACTTGGTTTTTCCTGCCATAACATTCCATATGTACAGCAGGGAACTGAGGGATTATGCCTGTTACTGAGAAAATACTCAAAAACACAGTTTGGGTTTGTGGTCACAATGTCCTGCCATGAGGAGGACATGAGACAAAATTCCCTTTATCACCTGCTCTCTGTGAGCCTCTATTCTCACCACAGTGGCATCCTGGGCCCCCAGGTTTGGGTATTTTTCTATCCCCAGGCTTGATTACCTATGTCAATAACTCCATCTCTCCTTGGGGGATGGATAGGAGTAAAATGAACAGGATGTACTTGTGACGTTTTGGCAGGGTACTTCTTTAAGGGTGTCAGGCCCCTCCTTCAGTCACAATGCTCTGGGAATTGAATGAGGACCCATGTCCATTCAACCACATTGAGAAGCTTTGTTGTTGCTGTTATTAAATAAACCAAATAAGATCTTAAACTTCCTGTTGATTTCATTCACAGGGGAACCCTAAAGATGTATGTGGGTCAGACATTTTATCATAACACCCACTTTCCTGTTTATTATGGTAAATATCCCCTCTTTGTTTGTGGCATTTAAGTCTTGCTATATGGGCTCTGCAACCCTGGGGTCCTTATATCCTCACTGAGATCAGTCTGTTCATTTTAATGATAGCTCCTTCCATCAGCATTCCCTAACTAGAAACAATAGTCTGTAGAATTTTATTTTCAAGATTCCCATACTTCCTTCAACAACTTCCTCAAGGCCCTGATGAAAAGGATAATTTGAATCTTGTTAGGAAGAGGTAGGAAGGACTTGTCACGTAAATACAATCCAGCATTCTTGTCTGTCTAAATCTTTTATCTCCTTTTTCTACATTGTAGCAAGGGATTTGGGGCCTTTGGCAACTTGTAGCATGGGTTAGCCTTGGATCTAGGCTTGCATTGGCCAACCCAAAAAGTTTAAGAGCTGAAGGCCAATGCCTGGACTAGCACTTTAAATACAGAGTTTCTAACAAGGGTGCTCATGTTATTAAATTCAGTCAAATCCAAAATTATACTTCAACCTCCTTAGTTAAGCAATCTCAAAATTTATTTCTAAAAATATCTCCCAAATTTTATATTAATATGTTGATTTCAGGAACTCCTATAGTTCCATATGATTGTAACCCATTCATTCCCTGCTGTCATTTTTCATTTTTTCCCCTAGACCATATTGGGTCTTGATTCTGTTTACCAACAAAGCGACATTGGTGTGGTGCATGACGGAATTGTTAGCTTTCGTAGGTAAGGGAGGCAAAGTGTGTTGGTGGACTTTGGCAACTCAGGGTACCCCAGATCCTCCGAATACTCCCTGTTCCATTTGTTGGGATCCCAGTCTTTCCAAATTAATGCTCTAAACTACCTTATATATAATGCTTGTCCTGATGGATCTGTGAGTTCAGTTACTGACATTGTAACTCAAAAACCCAAAGAATAAGTCTTTGAGTTTGTTTTCCAACAAACTATGTTGCTTAGGCTAATTTCAAACTCCTGACCTCAAGTGATCTTACCGCCTCGGCCTCCCAAAGTGCTAGGATTACAGGCGTGAGCCACCACGCCTGGCCAGAATTATATGATTTATATTCTTTGTGTTTCTTCTTTCATTCAACTTTTTTTTGGCATAGTTTATCTGTATTGTGTGTGGCTCTATCTTCTTCATTTTTAGTTGTATATTTTAGATTTTTATATAAGTCATATAATTCAAAATAAATATTGGGACTTGTTTTCCTTACTGAATATTATGATTATGAGATTTGTCTCTGTTGATAAGAGTATCTCCCATTCATTTCTTTTTTACTTTGGTATAGTAAAGTATATATTCATTAAATGAATATATCACACATTATTTACCTGGTTCCTCTGTTGATGAACATTTAGGTTGTTTCCAATTGTTTCACCATTTCAAACAAAGCTGCTCTCAACATCCTTCTACATGACTGGTTGTACACATGCACAAGAGTTTCTCCATGGCATTATCGGCTTTACCAGATGATGCTACGCTGTTCTCCAAATTGGCTTACCAATATGTACTCCAACCAGCAATGTCTGAGAATACACATTTTAGAAACATTCTCACCATACTCAATATTCCCAGGTTTTTCAATGTTTACTAATCCAATGGGATGCAAAGTTAATGCATTATGGTTTTAATTTGCCCTTCCCTGATTACTACTGAGTGTGAATATCTTTTCATATATTTATTGAATATTAATAAGTCAGTTGCCCATTTTTCTACTGCATTGACTTTTTTATTGGCTTGCATGAATCCTTTAGCATTCTCAATACTAATCCTTTGTAGGCTATGTGTGTTGAAAATATCTTCTCCCAGTCTATAGAATGCCACTGAATTTTGTCAGCACAGAGTACTTTGATTTTAAGGTTCTTGAATTTATCATTTTTCTCCCATATGCCTTGTAATTTTTATGTTTTGTTTAAGAAATTATTCTTTCTCTTGGAGATCAGGAAGATAGTTTCCCATATTTTGTTCTTAAAAATTTAAAGTTTATCTTTTCAGATTTAGCTTTGTAACTGCTATGTGTGCATGCATGTGTGCATTTTTGTGTATATATGAAGGAGATAGGAGGTAGAGATTCAATTTTATCTTTTCCCATATGGAAATTATCTTAACATCATTTATTGGAGACTCCATCACCTCCCCACTGATTTGCAATGCCACTTCAGTCATATATTAGTAGTCCACATATGCGTTGTTTAGTTTCTGGGCTCTCTATTCTGTTCCATTGGTCTTTTTGACTATTTCTACACCACACAGTCTTAGTTACTGTGTGTTTATACTAAGTGTTGATATCTACTAGAGCATGCCCTCCCACTTTGATTTTCTTTTCCATGGATGTTGTTTTGGTTATCTCTGCACAGCAAAGTACCTCAGAACTTAGTGGCTTAAAACAAACCTTTTATAATATTATGTCTAGTGACTTAGTGAGTCAGTTATCTGGGCAGGGCTCCCGTGGGCAATTATTTTGACTAGGGTCACTTAGTGGAATTCTGTTGGTAGCTAGGCTGCTCTGTAGGGCCAAGATGGCTTCACTCATATGCCTGTTACCTTGGACAAGACATTTGGAAGGCTAGGCTCAACTGGGTCTCTCTCCTCTTCTATGTAGTCTCACAACCAGCTCGCTTTCTCTCCAACAGAGTAGTCAGACTTGTCACGTGGTGGCTCAGGGCTAGAGTTGCCAGAATTAGCAAATAAATATAGGGGATGCCCAGTAAAGTGTGAAATTTACCTAAACAACAAATAAATTATTAGTATAAGTATGTCCTATACAAGATGTGTGACATAGTTTATAAAATTTATTTGCTATTTATCTGAAATTCAAATTTACCTGGATATTCTGTACTTTATCAGGCAACTCCACTCAGGGTCTCTCCAAGAGACCAAAATAGAAGCTGTAAGTCTTCTTAACATTTAAGCCCAGAATGAGCATAACATCACTTCCATTAGTCAAAGAGGTCACATGCCAGCCCAGATTAAAGGGAAGGGGAAATAGACCCTTTACAACAGCAAGAATATAAAAGACTTTGCAGACCTCTTTTATCTGCCACAGTGTTTTGGATATTCTAAGCCCTTTGTCCTTCTGTATAAATTTCAGAATCAGCCTAATAAGTTCCATTTTCCACGAAAATCAGTAATATTTCATTTGGAACTGCACTGAATATAGAGATTACTTTTGGGATAATTAACACTTTTACAATATCAAATGTCTTTATCTATGAGGATAGTGTATTTACCCTTTTACTTGGTAAATTATCTTCATTATATTTCAGTGAAATTTTATAATTTTCTCCATAAAGACTATGCACATCTTCTGATAGATTTATTCCTAGGGACTTTACAATCTTTGCTTCTGTATGGGCTATTTCTTTAAAATTATGTTATCTCTTTGTTGCTGATGTGTAGGGATGTGACGGATTTTTGTATATTGATTCTATATCCAACAAACATGCTGAACCCTCATTAGTTCTAATAAATTCATCTATAGATTGTCTTTGGTTTTCTATGTAGTCAAAAATATAGCTTCTGTGAAAAGTTACAGTTTGGGTTATTCCTTCCCAAACCTAATACACAGTTTTTGCTTTACTGTGCTGGTTAGGATTCCTAGAATAATGTTGAATAGAGGCAGTGATGACAGGTATCTTAGCCTTGTGCTTCCTTTTAATAGGAATGCTTCTAATGCTTAGCATTAAATACAATGTATGCTGTAGGTTTTAGGCAGATACCCTTTACTAGAGTAAGGAAGTTTCCTTCTATTACTAGTTTGCTAAAAGTTGGGTTTTTTTTTTAAATCTTGAATCAGTATAGAATTTTATCAACAGATTTTTCTTCATGTGTTGAGATAATTCATGGGGGAAAAGTTTTGTACACTATAAGGCACTAAAGCAAAAGTAAGGGATTGTTTCATATTGAGACAATTTTCAGCATCAAAATATTGTTCATGTGTTCTTAACACTTTGCATATCTGGGCTCCCATACAAAATAACTTCCAAAAGCAAGAATGTAATTATGAACAAAAAATATATAGTATAGTAGATAATAAAATTAACCTACAAAAATCAATTCTGAAAAGTATAAAAGTAGATTTGTTCCCATGTATTCAAATTCAGTTATCCCAGTACACATGTTGTTGTATAGGACAACTCAACATCATACATATGAAAGAACATATAAGCAAGAATGGCCAGAAAAATACTGAAATATAAGACAGCTGGTGTCAGGGAGGAGGCTGGCCAATATTACCAAATATTTTTAAATAGAGATATTTAAAATGTGTTGTTACTGGTGCAGGCCCTTGGGCTCTCTATGCAATAGAAATTAGCCAGAGGCCAAACAGGAGTCACAGGCAAGGCTTTATTGGGGCTCATGTTTGAATATAAGGGAGACAGTGCTGGTTAAGAAGCAACCAGACTGGTTCTCCAAACAGAGATCTGGGGACCATTTAAAGGGGAGAGAGAGAGAGAGAAAGTTTAGAGCAAGCATTGAAATCATAGCATATAGAGGCAGGGTTTTGTTGGCAGCTGCCCATCTGGCGATCATGCTTCTCTATACATCATATGTCTCACTAGCATGTTAAATCTCCACCCTTGGGCATGATTTTTAGCATTAAAATGAGAGAAAATGTCTATAGGTGGTCAATTTTGGGCTTCATCTTGGCAGCAACCAGTTTGTGCTGGCTTTGACTGGGACCTCAGACTCCTGCTCCAATGGTTGCTATGTCCCTTTAAAGAAAGCAGAACTACCTTCTATTGAAGCTGGGTGTTAATCATTTTCAAAGCTTTTGTTCAGTATTGTAAGCAGACTTAAGCTTTGGCTCAAGGCTCAAGCAGGTAGCCAAAGTCCACTTCCTATACCTGCGGTCCCCAACCCCCCAGGCCGTGGCCCTGTACTGGTCAGTGGCCTGTTAGGAAAACAGGGCAGTGCATCACCACCTGAGCTCCGCCTCCCCCCCTCCCGTCCATGGAAAAATTGTCTTCCATAAGACTAGTCCCTGGTGCCAAAAAGGTTGGGGACCACTGTCCTATACTATCTCAGAGTGATGTACTTATTAGTGCATGAGTAGACAAACAGACCAATAGAACAAAAGAGAAAACTGGAAAGAGAGACAATAATATATGCAAATTTAGTATATGATTAAGAAAGCTCTCAAATCACTGGGGAAATGTGGACTTCTTAATAAATGTTATTGGGATAACTGGATAATTATATGGAAAAAGATACAAATTTATCCATTATGTGACAAATTACAAATAGATCAACTATTTAAATGTAGAAATTGACAACCATAGGAGTATTAGTATAAAGCCTATATGAATTCCTCTATAACATTGGAATGGGGAAAACATTCCTAAAAATATTCAAAATACAGAATCAATAAGAGGAAAGGTTTATATATTTGATTACATAAAAAATCATTTAAAACATTTTGCATGACAAAAGTCCCCATAAACAAAATTGAAAGTCAAGTGACAAGCTAGAAAAATATTTACAACTTTTACCATAGACAAAGGGTAATATACTTAGTATAAAAATAGAAATTCTAAAACAAGAGAAATGAAACAAAAACAGCCCTATTGAACAATAGGCTAGAGATATGAACAGACGGTTCACACAAAAAGAAATGCAGCCATACCTAACAATATGAGTAGACACCCTCAAACTTGCTCATAAAAAGTTCACTGCAAAATAAAGTCACACTGAAATTTGAAAAATTCAAAATTATTTCCAATTATTTCCAATCACATAGTATTGTTGAATGTAAAAAACCATGAGGGGCATCCTTATATGCTACCATGGAGTTATTTCCAAGATATATTATTAAGTAGGAAAATGAAGATGCAAAATAGTGCATCTAATATCCCAGCATTTATCTGAGAAAAGGGAGGATACAAATATGCATATAAATATATATGCTTATATTTAAAAAATTAATAATAGAAGGATAATCTATAACATTTTTTAAGATATTGTCAATAGATGGAGGGAGAAAATAGGGTGGTAGGGACAGTGATAGGAGCTAGACTTTTTGTGGATTTGAATTTGGACTATATAAAAATTTTATATAATCATAATATAAAATTAAATTCAAGCAACACTTTTAAATAAAACCTAAAAGTTTAAAATAAAATAAGCATATGCACTTAAATGTGTATCCAGTTTGGTGGCAAAACCCACAGAACAGAACCATTCCAAGTGGTTTTATCACAAAGTAATTTGACTGTCAATCACTACTGACATATACTCCAAAGACAAAAAGAACTGCAATAGTAGTGAACAATTGGAAACAATGACCTATCCAGTAGCAGTGAACATTGCTAGCACCCAAATTGTTGTCTCGAACTACCATTCTCCATTAAAAGGAAACAAAGCTCCTTGGAGAAATGGCTGATTCCAAGTCTGGGGCAGGAAATTTACAAAATGGGCCTGGAAAGTCTTGTCATATAACATAGTAAGGAAATAATCAGAGACTGCTATGGTTGTGTCAAAAGGACTCAGGAGCCAACTTGAAGAGGCTCTCACTGGCTAAAGATGGGACAATGTGAGTAACAATAAGAATCATAGCCACAAATAATTAAACAAATCAAATATGTTTAAATGTGGTAAATTAAAGGAAAGAACCAAATATTTATCCTGACTGTCCTAAACAAGGTATACCATAAAGTAATCAAATAGTAGATGAGGGAGAGTTTTATTTATAGAAGTATACCATGTAATAAATGAAGAAGAAATGATAAAATTTGAATAAAACCATTTTGCAAGCTCTAATGAGTTAATTTATCTGAGCATTGATCATCAGTGGCTGTTAACATCACAAAAAGAGAGACAACCAAACATTCCCTGCCTCTCGATGGAGGTACACACCACCATAAAATTGGAACCTGAATCTGATCAAGCTTCTAAATTTAACTACGAATTTATAGGAAATGCAGAGGACGAAGGAATATGTTAAACACATGATAAAAATGCAATCAGCAGGATGCAGGCTGCAGGAAACTCTACAGGAAAAATCACTCAGTTTCTTCAACAAATAAGTTACAAGGTACAGGGTGGGAGTGAGGAGGGGTGCAGGGGGGGAGAGAGAGAGAGATTAACTGCTGTCTATAGATAAAGTGGAGCATAGGAGACATTATCAAGTCATTTACCTTACCTGAAATGCATTTCTCCCTTTCCCTTTGCCTGACTAACTCCTTATCAAGACTTAGCTCAGGTGGCAACTCCTCCAGGAAGCCTTTCTTGAAAGCCTAGATTGAGTTAAGCATCCCTCCTCAGTGCACACCATGTGCAGGGACTGCATCTCCCCAGGATCTAACACGGTGTTTGACATGTGTAGTAGGTGTTCAGGAAATGCTTGTTCATTTCATACACTGTTGATGGTAGTGAAAATTAGTATACATCCATCCAGGTCATCTTGGCAATCTCTGACCAAATAAAAAATGTATCTACTTTAATCCAGGTAGTCTCCTTCTAGAAAATCATTCTTACAGATATAATGGCTTGTTGCAAAATGACCTTTGTACAAGGTTATTCACTGCAGCACTGTTTATAATAGAAAAATGATTGGAAACAACTTTAGCGTCCATAAAATGGGGACTGGTTAACTAGATGATGGCACATAAAAAGATTGATGAATCACTTCATGTACTGATATGAAAGTGTCATGGTCCAAAATGGCTGCTGGAGTTCTGTTTGTCATATTTTAGTCTCTGACAGAAAGCAGGAGGAAGGGAAGAGGGAAGGGCAAAACAATTACATTCCAGCTATTTGTCTCCATCTTAGGGAGATTTCTCAGAAATCTCCTTCAACAATCTTCTGCATACATCTCTTTGGCCATCCCTAGCTTCAAGAGAAGCTGAGAAATACAATCTTTTGTCAGGGCATGTGATCTCAGGGAATGAATAATGGCCCTGTTATTAAAAAATGAGGGACTGTAGGTATGTATTGGGTAGACAGCCAACAGTCTCTACCTATATGTCCTTCACACACAAGTTCAAATATTACCTCTTCCGTGAAGTCTTCACTCATGTGCCTTTTCTCCATGCCCCACAGTCCTCCCTCTGGTATCCCTCATGTCAGGCACATTTTTTTCACCATGTAATACAGTTGTGTGTACACATGTATTAGCTCCCATCCCATCCCACTCCCATCAGTCTGTAAACAAAAGCTAATGGTGAAAACAGTGGGGACATTGGAGCTAGAGATACTAGAGTTCAAATCATGGCTCCACGACATATTAACACATTACTTGCCCCTCTAAGCCTGTTTCCTCACCTATAAAATGTGATAAGACCACCTATCTCATAAAGTCAGAGGGAAGATGAATAGACATAACATATTTGAATTACTTAGCATTGTATCTGGCATAGGTGCTACATAAGTTGGTCTGCCTTCCTTCCCTTCCTCACTCTTTCCTGCCTTTGCCTTTCAACTAGTGACACTGTGTTCCCTGCCTTGGTATCTTCCACAGAGCCTAACACAGTCCTGGGCTTGTAATATGCATGCCACAAATATTTGAGGAAAAGCTGAGTGAACTTCAAGCCTGACTTTTAACTTTTGTAAAAAGTGGAAATTCTTCCTTCTTTTATTCCTTTCTGGTGTGTATGCGGGTGGGGGGGTACAAAATTACCCTTTATTTTACCCAAATAATGTTGCTGACAACTGAAAAAGATGAAAATACTATGCATAGTCTGCTTTCCCCTCTCTTGTGATCTTTAATATGGCATCTTAAGACAAAATAGTAGCATTTACTGGGGGACGATGACAGGGTCTTAGGAACCCGGGTTGGCAGGAGGTGAAGAGGCTTGTGCCAGGTCACATAGCAAGGAAACGGCTGAGTTGGGATTCCAATCCTGGCTTCTCATGCTGAGATCTGCACTTTTCCCACTTAAACAGGATTCTTGAGAACTAAGTACACTTGAATATGACTGGGAATTGCCCCAAATTGGGCAGTTCTATGTAAATCAAGATGGCAAACAGATTTTTATGAGAAGTTTTGGACAGGCTTCTCCTTGAGCGAGGACGAGCTGACAGGAACTCATCCCCTAATTTGGAGAGAATAACCCGGGAGGCAGCATTTCCAGATTATAACGTCCTTCTGTCACGGCCTTACTTGGCTCTGACTGCCCTCCGTGGACTCCAGCTTGCAATTGGCTGGAGCAGCAAGTGTCTCTGTCAGGGAAAGCAATACTGGTAGGCATCTCACACAGGTTCTTTGCCTGCCTCTCAAACCAACTGAATGGGAACTGTAATTCTCTGGGGAGTCCGAAGAGGCTAGGAGCACAGGAAGGGCAGGGAAGCAGTAAGGGAGCGTACTACTAGTGGGAAGAGAGCAGACTCCATGTCTGTGGCAGGGGCTGCTAGAACTCTTTCCTGCTTCTCCTGCCCCATGCAGTGGAGAAATGGGAGAGGTGTGGCTGCTGATCCACTGAGGAGCCTTGTGGCCTTTGGGGAAAGACTGATTTGGCTTCATCCATGAGTAGAAGAGGCCACTTTCTTCCACTTGAGTCTCTGGTCCTCAAATTTTGTGTAGTGGCAGGATTTGGAGTCAGGAAACCTGGTCTTAGTCCCATTCCTGTCACATTCTAGCGGTGTGCCCTTGGGAAAGTCTCTGAATCTCTCTGGACCTCTTTTCTTACTCTGAGGTAGAAATAATAATAATTGCTGTATTGATTTCATGAGTTTGTTGTGAGGATCAAACAAGAGCATGAATATGAAAGCACCTTGTACAGCATACCTACAAACATAAGAAATTATCTCCTAGACGCAAATGATAAATGAATATGAGAACAGAGGGACATCAGGATGGAGGAAAGCCATATGGTACACAGAACTGAACGATGCCACCTCCTCAAAGCTAGTGTGAGGAAAATCAGTTGGACCCTTCAATGGAAAATCTGTACACTGCTCACTTTTAAAATCTCACTTCATACTGATAGGAGAAACAAGATACAGAAACTTGGGTGCATAATTTATGTGATTCAAACAATGAAGAATGAAAAAAAGTTGTAGCGGTTGCTTTCAAACCAACAGACTTGAGTGAAGAAAGTATCTGTTGGGCCGGAAAGCTCTTGACCATAAACTGGGCTATAAGCTAAGAAGTCAGAGGAAAACATAAACTGTTGTCACTGATACACCTATTTATTAGGATGTTTACAGAATACAAAATGATGTAGAAACAGTATATTATAGCTACAGGAGTACATATTCAAAACCTGTGCTTCCTTTGACATTTCCATTGTTAAGGTCATTTTGTTAGTTTAAATAAAGTCTTCTGTATGGGCAAATAAAAGTGCTGGCGAAATCTGGCTCCCTGGTAACACCTGTGAACCCCAAATCTAGTCTCATTTACCAATGATCACTGACAAGTCATAAGCTTCTGTTTCAACAGGCAAGGGACTAACCCTGAGAACAGTAGTGTAAGCATAAGTAGAATTCAGAATGTTGTTTCTTTTTCTTCCCCAGTGCAGACATCATACAGCATTCGGTGTTTCACTGAGGCATATAGGAGGTGCAGACCATGTTCTCTGAGAGTTTCTGCAAAGCATTTGTAACATAAAGACTCTGTCTTGGAATCACTAAGACTCTCGTGTCACCCTGGGCACAAATCAGCGTATTTTCTGTCTTCTCTGCTGATTTTTAGACTTGTCAGCTGCACTGGAGTGTTGAGGAAAACAGTGAATGTGGTTCAAATCAAAAATCACTTCCAAATATTCCATCTGGAAATATATCCTTCAGCCCAGTCAAGTACCACAGAAATCAATACAAATTCAGGAAATTCTAGGGTACATGACAAATCTTCTAGGCTGAGATGGAGAACACCTCATGGTGAAACAGGCTCCTGAAGAACAAAAGTCCCTAGAGTCTGGGCCTTTAAAGTTTACCCTAAGCAAGGCAGGGATGTTCAGCCTCACTTCTGAGTAATCCTGAAACACACAAAAGTGACCAACACAGTGTACTGTACTGGTGAGAGAACTGGACTGTGAGTCAGCATGAGGCTCCACTCTGCCCATTGGCCTAGCTGCCTGACCCCTTGGGCAAGTCAAGTCCCTCACTGACCCTCTGGTGTCTGCCTGGTAGGGATCATACATGGCCTTCACAAGGTTGCTGTGAAGCAAATGAGATACGGCATGCGGAAGTGTTTGTAAGCTGTAAGTCACTAAAGGGAAACAAGGCATTGTTTCATCTGATGACATTCTTACAGATTTCTGCTTTAATAATATTGTTCTCCTGATGATTATTTGAGTTCTTAGGTCCTTGCATATACTCATTCTTATAGCTCTTCTTTATGTGATGCTGACTTCCAAAAACTAGTGTACACCCTATCTGAGGGTTGTGTCCATAGAGTGGAAAAGGTTCTAAGAAGACAATCAGGGCCACAGCTAAGCTGAGTGTGGATGGCACCATCTTCTTGCCTGTACATGAAGCATTTTTTCAGATTGCCTAGCAAGTCAAGCCAACGTTGCTTTTGAAAATCAAGCCCCTACAGAATGGATCTGTGGGGAATCTTCCACCCTCACCTCCCACCATCTAAGGACATTTGCATCTGTGACCTGGCAGTAGAATCTGGAGACCAGGAGAACCCTGCTGATCCAAAATGCTCCTGGGTAGGATCTCTGCCAAGACGTAGAGGAGAGGCAGGGGGAACAGGAATGAGTATGTGCCCTGCTGAGGGTGGCAGGTGATGGCAGCAAAGACCAAGAACAGTTGGGCCTACCTCAGGCTCTGCTTCTGCTGTCTCCTGGCTTTCCTGCTGCCCTGGACATGTCTCCAACAATTTATCAGCTGACTCTATCACACTGGGCCAGTGCCCCAGTCATGGGTTGCTCCCTCTGAAGCTTAGGGGCAGCTGCGGCTTGGAAGAACAACAGGAAAAGGCAGGGTCAGCCTGATTTCTTTGAAGCCCCTTACCAATTTCTCTCAGGTTAAGCCTGGGTAGGTGGACCTAGGCTGATTTCCATTTCCATGCCTCCCTTTTTTTGTTGTTTGGCTCCAAGATGATCTGAAATGTCAAAGAGGTTAATTGGTAGCCCACATGGCAAGAGGTCACAGGTGAACTCACTATAGGGCAGGAGGTCTCCCAGGAAACAGAGCCAGGAGGGAGCCTTGTTCCTTCCCTGATCCCAATTCCCCAGCAGCTGTCAAGACCCCGGTAGCTTGAAGAGAAAATGATGCACAGAATATATTCTTGCTGGCTCATCCTGCACTGGGCCCCATAGCATCGTCCTTTATACAACAACACAGCATCTTTCAAAGAAGCTGGTGAATATCTGTACTCCAATGCAAGGTAAACCCATGTGACCTCCACCCTGCCAAGTCCTATGGTAAGTTCTCAGTCTTTATCTCATCTGGCTCTCAGCAGCACTTGGCACAGGAGCTCATTCCCCCCTCCTTGAAACTCTCTTCATTTGACTTCCAGAACTCAATATTCTCCTGTTTCTTTTCTCCTACGTTACTGACAACCCCTTCTTCTTCTCCTTTGCTGATTCTTACTAATGAATTCCAAAGTTAAAGTGTCCTGGTTCTCAATCCTTAGGCCGCTTATTTTTTGTACATACTCCTATTTCTTAGGTGATGCCATCCAATACCTTTGCTTTAAATTCTCTAATGATCCCCATAATTTATTTCTCCATCTGCAACTACTCCACTGAACTCCAATTTCCTATAGACAAATGCCACTCAGCATTTCCACTTGAATGTCTAATAGGCATTTCGAGCTTAATCTGGCCAAAACTGAACTCAAATACCCCTTGTCATCCCTAAAACCTTGGTCTTCTCCCAGTATTTTCATCCCCAGTAAATGGCACTAGCTTTTACCCAGTTAATTTCTCAAGACAAAATCTTGAAACTATCATCACTCTCTTTCTCTCATACCCCACATCTATTCCATTAGCAAATCCTGTCAGTTCTACCATCAAAATCTATCCCAAGTCTGATCATTTCTTCCCATTTCCGGTACTATCACCCTTGTTAAAGCCACCATCTTCTCTTCCTGGACCAGTGCAACTGCCTCCTAACTGGTCTCCCTGCTTCAACACTTGAGATAACAGTTCTTAACAGTCTACTCTTAACATAGTGATGAATGTTATCCTTTTACAGAAAAAAAATCAGATTATGTTAGCCCTGTGCTCAAAATCTTCCAATGGCTCCTTATCTATCTCAGAGTAACATCCAAAGTCCTACAAGGTTGTGTACAATCTGGACTCTGGCAATCTCTCTGACTTCATTTCCTCCAGTCTCATCTTTGCTTACTTTGCTCCAACCACACTACTCTCCTTGCCATTCCTTGAAGAAATAAAGTATGCTCTAGCCTCAAGAAGTTCGTATATGCTGTTTCCTCAATTAAGAATTCTCCTTCTCCAGATATATTCATGGTCTGATCTCTCACTTCTTTCAGGTTTTTCTTCATTTATTGCCTTCTCAGAGGCCTTCTTTGCTCAGCCTATCAAGACTTTTAAAAATAGATACAATATTTTGTGGCTCATCCAATCAAGAAGTGGAGTCTATAACTACACCCATAGCTTGGCCATGTGACTTGCTTTGACCAAGAAAACATTAGCATACATGATGCTAGTAGAGTCTTAAAAAGTTCTTGTGCATTAGGGATTGATCTCTCTTGATGCGTTTGAAACCCAGCCAGGTTAAGAAGACCAGACAAACTTGCTGAAGGATAAGAGACATGAGGACTAGTTTCCCTCTAGGCCCCAGCCAACCACCAGACATATGGGTGAGACCTAGACCAGCCAACTCCCAACCAATCCATTAACTTATTGAAAATGCGTGCATGAGCTCAGACAATACCCCATGGAACAGAAATGATCCCTGCCAGGGGATTCCTGCACAAATTGCTGCCCTATATAATCATGTTATTTATTTTTAATTGTGATAAAAGTAATACATAACAAATCAACCTGAGTGTCCATCAATGGACACATGAATAAAGGAAATGTGGTGTATGTACACAATGGAATACTATTTAGCCATAAAAAGAATGAAATCCTGTCATTTGCAGCAACATGGATGGAACTGGAGGTTATTAAGTTAAGTCAAATAAGCCAAACACAGAAAGGCAAACACTTCATGTTCTCACTAATGTGTAGGAGCTAAAAGAATTGATCTGATGGAGGTAGAGAGTAGAATGATAGTTACCAGAGGTGGGGAAGGGTGTGGGGAGTGGATGAGGATAGGTCAGTTAATGGATATAAGCATACAGTTAGATAGAAAGAACAAATTCTAGTGTTTTATAGCACTGTAGGGTGACTGTATTTAACAACAATATATTGTATATTTCAAAATAGCTAGAAGATTTGAAATGTTCCCAACACAAATAATGAATGTTCAAAGTGATGGGTATCCTAAATACCCTGATTTGATCATTACACATTGTATGTATGTATCAAAAAAATCACATGTAGCCCATAAATATGTACAATTAGTATTTATCAATAAAAATAAAGAAATAAAATAATACATAAAATTTACTATCTTAACCATTTATAACTGTACAGTTCAGTAGTACTAAGTATATTCACATTGTTGTACAACAGATCTCCAGAATTTTTTCACCTTGCAAAACTAAAACTCTATACCCATTAAACAATGACTCCCCATTTTCCCTCCCTCCTATCCCTGGGTAACCACCATTCTATTTTCTATCTCTATAAATTTAACTACTTTAGATATCTTATATAAGTGGAATCATATAGTATTTGTCTTTTTGTGACTGACTTATTTCATTTAGCATAATGCCCTCAAGGTTCATCCATTTTGTAGCATGTGACAGAATTGCTTTTCTTTAAGGTGAAATACTATTATGCTGTGTGTATATACCACGTTTGTTTGTCCATCAGTGGACATCTGGGTTGCTTCCACCTCTTAAGTTATTGTGACTAATGCTGCTATTAACATGGATGCACAAATATCTCTTTGAGATCCTGCTTTCAACTCTTTGGGCATATGCTCAGAAGTGGGATTGCTGGATTACATTGTATTTTTATTTTTGATTTTTTGAGAAACCACCACACTGTTTTCCATAGCAGCTGCACCATTTTACATTCCCACCTATAGTGCACAAGGGTTCCAATTTCTCTATACCCTAGTCAACACTTGTCATTTTCTACTTTTTAAAAATAGTAACCATACTAATGGGTGTGAGGTGATATTTCATTTTGTTTTGGTTTGCATTTCCCTAATGATTAGTGAGGTTGAGCATCTTTTCATACACTTGTTGGTAATTTATATACCATCTTTGGAGAAATGTCTATTCAAGTCTTTTGCCCATTTTCAGATTGGGTTATTTGGTTTTTGATTGTTGAGTTGTAAGAGTTCTTTATATATTCTAGACATTACCCCCTTATTAGATATATGATTTGCAAATATTGTCTTCCATTCTTTAGGTTACTTTTTCACTCTGTTGATTGTGTCCTTTGGTGCACAGATGTTAAATTTGATAAAGTATAATTTATCTATTTTTTCTTTTGTTGCCTATGCTTTTGGTGTCATAGCCAAGAAATCATTGCCAAACCCAAATTCCTGACGCTTTCCCCCTCTTTTCTATAGGAGTTTTATAGTTTTAGGTCTCAAGTTTAGGTCTTTGATCTATTTTGAGTTAATTTTTGTATGTGTTGTAAGGTAAGGGTCCAACTGCATTCTTTTGCATGTGGAAATCCAGTTTTCCCAACACTATTTGTTGAAGAGATTGTCCTCTCCCCATTGAATAGTCTTGGCATCTTTGTCAAATATTATTTGATCATGTATGAGAGGGTTTATTCTGGGCTCTCTATTCTATTCCATTTGTCTATATGTCTGTCTTTCTGACAGTACCATACTGTTCTGATTAGTGTTGCTTTGTAATAAGTTTTGATACCAGGCAGATATCAAAAGATATCTGGAGTGAGAATTCCAACTTTTTGTTTTTCTTTTTCAAGACTGTTTTGGATATTTGGTGTTCCTTGAGACGCCATATGAATTTTAGGATGGACTTTTCTATTTCTGCAAAAAATGCCCTTAAGATTTTGATAGGGATCACATTGATTCTGATCTGTAGATAGCTTTAAGTAGTATGGATATTTTAACAATATTAATTATTCAAATCCATAAACATGGGATATCTTTCCATTTATTTGTGCCTTCTTCAATTTCTTTCACCAATGTTTTATAGTTTTCAGTGTACAGATCTTTCACCTTTGTGGTTAAATTTACTTGCAAGTATTTTATTTTTTTTATTTTATTGTAAATGGGATTATTTTTTAATTTCTTTTTCTGATAGTTCATTGTTGGTATGTAGAAATGTTACTTTTTTTTAAGCACAAGAGGTTAAGCAAGTGATTTTTTAATGTTGATTTTGTAACTTGCAACTTCATTGAATTTGTTTATCACTTCTAACAGTTTCTTGGTGAAGTCTTTAGGTTTTTTTTTTTTTATATATAAGATCATGTCATCAGCAAACAGAGAACATTTCACTTCTTCTTTTCCTATTTGGTTGCCTTTTGTTTCTTTTTACTGCCTAATTGCTCTGGCTAGGATGTCACTATGATGAATAGAAGTGGCAAAAGTGGGCATCCTTGTTTGTTCCTAATCTTAGAAGAGAATCATGTTATTTTAAGTCACTAAGTTTTGGGATGGTTTATTATGCAGATGACTGATATATCTCCTTACTCTGCTTTCCTTCATAGCTGTTATTACTACTGGTCTCCCTCTCTTTCCCTCTTTCTGTATCCCCGGGATCTGGCACATAGGAGGTATTCAATAAATATTTGTTGAATAAGTAATTGAATGAATAAAAGAATGCCCATAATCACTAATATTACCTATGTGTACACAATGCCTCCTGATTTTCAAATACATTATCATCCACATAATCTTGAGACTCTGAAAGATGAAGTCACTTCCCCAAGGTCATAGTCACACTTCCTAGTAGCAGCATCACGATTAGAACCCAGGATCTACCTGTGTCTTAGTCTGTTCCTGATGCTATAACAAAATACCTGAGACTGGGTAATTTATAAACCGAAATTTATTTTCTCCCAGTTCTGGAGACTGGGAAGTCCAAGATGTTGCCAGCAGAATCTGTGTCTGGTGAGGACTAGTCTCCAATTCCAAGATGGTGTCTTCTGCTTTGTCCTCACATGGCAGAAGGGGAATTGAGGAACCCTATGTCCTCATGTGGCTGAAAATGGAAAGGGAAAAAGGACCTAGCTAGTTCCCTTTTGCCCTTTTATAAGGGTACTAATCCTCCTCATGAAGGTGGATCCCTCATGGCTGAATCACCTCCTAAAGGCCTCACCTCTTAATACTGTTGCATTGGGGATTAAGTTTCAACATGAATTTTGGAGGGCACACAAACATTCAAACCATAGCAGCCTGCTTCAGTGGTTATTGCAACAACTGTGTGAACCACTTTTACCAGATACATTTGGAAGGAAAGACACAGAAATAATTTTCTGAAAGTGAAGTTCATTAAATATTGCAGTAATGAAGAAAACTTCAGAATCTCTCTCCTTGGAAGTCTTTCAAAACCTGAGGGCCCTCAGTGGGCTCAGAAAACTTAAGTTTGAAAAAAGCAAAAGTGACATGGCCCCATGGTAGCTTCCAAACTAAGAATTACAGGCTCTAAAAGGGTGAAATAGAATGACGTTTGGAATGCTATGGATAGCTGCACCATGGGTGGACCTCAGAGCAGTGGTTCCCAACCTTTTAGGCACCAAGGACCGTTTTCATGGAAGACAATTTTTCCATGGGACGGGGGGTGATGGTTTCAGGATGATTCAAGTGCATTACATTTATTGTGCACTTTATTTATATTATTATTACATTGTAATATGTAATGAAATAATTATACAACTCACCATAGGTTGGGGACCCCTGCCTTAGAGCAACAGAAAAATGAATGTAATCAGTCTTGGAATTCCTCACCCTCCCAAGTCAGCAGCTTTCCAATTCCACAAAGAGAAAGAGCTGACTTCCTCCTCATTCCAGCTCCATGAAAGAGTAAGAAGCTCTTTGACAAGGAAATCTTTTCCCCTTTGTATTGAGGAGGCTCATCTACTAAAATTGTCTTTTTCTTTAAATTAGGTGCTTGTCCTTGCATTTTTGCAGAGGCAATGGTTTGAGATATCTGGGGACAGTATAGTTAGGAGCTTCCTTATAACCTGAGCATTTGTGAACTCTACTGGGCAGGTGAGGAAATGAAGGAAATGAGAGAAAGCTTGTCTGGTCCTTGCGTTGCTCCTCTGTAAGCTGAAGAGGTTGGAGCCCTCCAACTTCTAGGTCTGCCTTGGTTATGACGGTCTGTGTTTCTGGCTCAGTCCTCAGCCTGATGGGACCAAGAAGAGAACAGACAGTGCTTTAGGACTGTGATCCCCAACTCCCAGCCACAGACCTGTAGCAGTCTGCGGCTTGTTAGGAACTGGGCCACAAAGCAGGAGCTGAACCGCAGCAAGCAAAGCTTCATCTGTATTTACAGCCACTCCCCATCGCTGGCATCACCGCCTGAGCCCTGCCTCCTGTCAGATGAGCAGCCACATTAGATTCTCATAGGAGCAGGAACACTACTGTAAACTGTGCATGCTAGGGATCTAGGTTGCGTGCTCCTTATGAGCGTCTAATGCCTGATGATCTGAGGTGGAGCTGAGGCGGTGATGCTAGTGCTGGGGAGTGGCTGCAAATATAGATTATCATTAGCAGAGAGGTTTGACTGCACAATAAATGTAATGTGCTTGAATCATCCCCAAACCATCGCCCCCCAATCTGGGGAAAAAATTGTCTTCCATGAAACCAGTCCCTGGTGCCAAAAAGGTTGGGGACCACTGCTTTAGGACCATAGACAGCTTCCCTGGTGGTAGCTTATCCCATGTAAGCCTGCTTATCTCAGCGTCCCAACACAGAATCTTTCAAAAATCGGACGCTGCTGAGAGGACCGGTTAAGGGACCGGCACTCCCCTAGGGTGGGACTTGGGTTAAGTTTGGAGGTGCAGTTACAGGGTAGGAAAGAACGAACCACTAGGGACATGACCAGCTCCCAGCCAGACGGCCTCTCTGCTGTAAATTCCCTCCAGTCCTACCAGCGGTTACTGAGCGCCACTTCTGCTCTGGGCACTGTTCTAAACACTGGGGACCTAACAATGAATATGGCCAGGGTCTCTGTTGTTAAGGTTCACCCAGCTGGGGTGCATCTCTCCAGAGCCCAGAGCAGGGCAACTGGTTCTTGCCCAAATCTCAACTTGTCTCTCTGCTTCCTAATTGATTCCAGCCAAATTCCCACGGGCAAAAGACTGGAATAAACCAGTCTACCCCGCGCCCCCTCCCGCCTCCCTTGAAGGCTGTTTGCAGCTTCCTAGCTAGCAGCGAAGGGGTGGGGGGTGGAGGGTGGGCGGAGGCGGCTGGGACGCAGTGACCTGATTTCATTCGCCACGCTTCTCCGTTCGCGGGCGCGCACCCACGTGACCACCTTCTCCTAAATAAAGTTGAACAGTTCTAGGCTGCGCTCAGTTGCTGAGGGAGACAGCACTAAGAGTGAGCTTCTCTCGCTGCAGCAGTCCCTGGCTGGTACCTCTCCCCTCTAGCCCTGCGCCCTCGGAACAGCGGCATCATCCCTAGCCCAGCTCAGTGAAACGCCCAGGTAGGGCCCTACCCCCGCCCCCCGACTCCCGCTTGCCGATCCGCACACAGACAGATGCATGGAAGGGTGGGTGGTGGGGCCTTGGCTCTGGTGAATGGAGCTGTGCTGGGGGGATGGGGAGTCAAGAGAGAAAGAAAGAGCTCGATGTGTGAGAAAACATTTGAAAGGACGGATGCGGTTGGAGTGTGAGAGTACCGCTGAGCGCTCGAAGCTGTGGGGAGGCAGTGTTGGACTCCAGATGGGAAAAGTGTAGTGGACCGGGCGTCTGGAACCCTGAGCTTCCTCCCTGACCCTGCCTCAATCTTCTTGCGTAACCTTGAGCAAGGTGGCTTTCTTAACCTCTTGGAACCTCAGTTTCCCCATTTGTGAGAACTGGGCTCCGACTCCCGCCATTCTAGCTGGTAACGCAGCTGGGGACATGGAAGAAACAATGGCGGAGAGCGTGGCGCACCTGTGCCACTGGCTGTGGACTTGAGGGACCGTGGCAGAGCCCGCTCGGCGGAGGCGGAGGCTTCCTAGGGGTGGGGGTGGGTTATGAAGGGGCGGAGCCGCGGAGCTCAGTCTTGGGGCACACAACCCCATGGCGCCTGCGTGCGGATACAGCTGCAGCTGTGGATTGACCTGGGGTCTCAGAGCGCTCCTCGGGGGTCGCTGCTTCCTTTCAATTGGGCTGGGGTCCAATCCAGATTCTTATATCCTAGCTGTGGCAGCGGGACCCCAACTTGTTAGATTTGGCTCCCCAGGACGTTCAGTTCTTCTCTGGCTGCCCCTTCCCAAATATGCACCTACTCTGGGCTCACTGCAGGAAAAGAAAGAGGAAGGGAGGCGAGGGGCAGGGAAGGGGTGTGTATGTGTGTGGGAGGGGGTGGATACACAGTGAATTCCCTGGCGTCCAGCCCGTGCCAAGGACGCAAGTTGAAACCCCAAGCCTCCACTCTCTATTCACAAGGGCCCCCTACCTCAACACTGCCCTTGGGGAATAGCTGGTAGCTGCTAAGAGACCACGCCCCGCCTGGAAAAAGGAATTGACAAGCGGGAGGTTCACCCTTCTGGAGCTCAGTGGCGATCATCCCACTAGCCTAATCTTGATAGCACTCTGTAGACACACAGATTTCATCCTAAATTGAGGGAGCAGTGGGAGAGGGAGGGAAAAGTCGGGGGTGGGGGTGGAATGGGCATGCCTACTGACCTAGGCAGAGGATGACCCCTATTCATTCCCAGTCCTTATCTGGCAGCTCCCTCTGACAGCAGTGGCAGCTGCACCCACCACCTGAATGGCCAAGAAGATGGAAGCCTGAAAGGGAGGAAAGCTCCCTGAGCCTCGGCCTTCTGCATCTGCATCAGACCCCAGGTCCCCTGGGAAAGAGTGGGGCCAAAGATGGGTTTAAGTCTCCATCTCTTACCTCGGTTTGAATCTGACACTGCAGTCCCCTGCCTTTGCAGGGTGGGGACAGGGTAGTGCTCCTATCTTGAAAGTAAATAGAGCCAGAGGCTGAGTTCTAAAATCCTGTTTCTACTCCCTCCCACAAAGTGCCCAGTGGGTGCTGGTCTACCCCTGCTACCAATACATTCTCAACTGCCCTGACATGGGAGGGCTAATAATTTCTTTATCACAGTACCCATCACCTCCAGTTTACATCAACAAGTCACTATTAGGACTCCAACTTTTTTCAGGAGGTGAGATGGGATTCAAGGAAGAAACGACCCTCAGTGGGGTGGTCTGGCGGGGCAGAGGCACAACTGCTACATGTATGAACAGTGATGGAGCCAGTTCCTCTCTCTGGGCCTCAATTTCTACTCCTGTATTAGGTTTGGGCTTAGGTTAGTGGGAAGCTACGTGGCTCGGTGTTCATAGGAGACACACACATGCTCATGAACTGACAGCTCATGATACAGCCAGAAGATAATTAACTGCTAAATTGTGTGGTAGAGCTTAAAGTGTCAGCCATCACTTCTCACTCTCTCTGTCACTTAATATATTACATTTTCACTTGATTCCCCTTCTCCCAGACAGATTAAAATGGAAATCAATGTACACCAGCCAACAACCATGATTGGGAGGAAAAGTAATCTGCTAAAGCAATTTCTCTAGACTCAGGCAGGGAAATAGTAGGAAAAGAGGTCTATAGATTGCTGTGGAGGAATAAAGAAGCAACGATAATCTTAAATATGTGATTTTCAAAGATGATCCTTAAGCATGTTGAGATCTCCAACACAGCCCTGGCTGTCCAACCTTCCTTTCTAGTGGCTCTAAGTGGAGAGGAGCTCAGCCTCAGACCAGGGTAGTGGGTAGTGTGCTGGTGCCCACCCTTTATTGGCAGCACAACTTCAGACCCAGTGAGGTACGTTATAGTTATCCCAGGAACTATAGCCCTAGAAAAGTTGCCTGGGTGCTTAGGGCTTTAGTGCTAAGCTGTTTTGAGGGTAGTGGTGTATTTTTGTTTTTGTTTTAGTATTGTCTTCAGTTGAAAACCTTTTTAGACCCAGGTTAGATGGAAGACAATTCTCATTGCCGTCTATGCTAAAGTAAAATTAAAACACAAATAACAACCAACTATTCTTACAAATATATACAAAAGAGAAAGGTTTAGGCCATGGAGTCTGGGTTTCTGTTTCTATGTTCCTTTTTTTTTTTTTTGCATGTCCACTGCAGTAAAATCCATAATCAGTATGGGAGATATTTTTCCTTGGGGGAGGGAGATGGTCAGAAGGGATAGAGGAGGAGTATGAGAGGAGGAATTGAAGATCAGAGCAGATCCTCAGAGGCAGTGGTAAGTGATCAATTTAGGTTGGTTTTACCAAGTTCGTGGGAGATGATGCTGTAGAAAAGAACGTACACTTAAACATGTGACACCTACACTGATAGAACTCAGGCTTTCGCGATGGCACCTGAGGTAGAGTACTACAGCCAGGAGGCTGGAGGCCTTATGTGTATCTGTACACACACACGCACACACACACACACACACAGAGTTTGATGAATTTTTGTTGAGTTGACTTGAATTCAAAGAATAGGTGCCTGGAATTGACATAGGAATGATTCCATCTGGGGCCCTCCATCACGCTACCCCTGAATTTCTTCTTAGAGCTTTAACTAGACTAAACAGAGGTAATGGGACAAGGTATTGTGTGGACTTAATGAAATCACTAGTTGGCTTATTTAAACCTTCCT
Organism: Daubentonia madagascariensis; assembly: GCA_023783475.1. Classification (NCBI taxonomy): domain Eukaryota; kingdom Metazoa; phylum Chordata; class Mammalia; order Primates; family Daubentoniidae; genus Daubentonia; species Daubentonia madagascariensis. The sequence continues at coordinate 97,572 of JAKFHU010002157.1, read as the reverse complement.
TTTATATGTCCTCTATCATTAAAAAACAAATGGGTACTTTGAATGAATGACTTGTGTGGCTAATTGTGAAAGTCCCTCCTGATGTAAATAGTTATTCATTCATGTGATTTGACAGTGGCAAGGACAAGAGAAGGAACTCTGGGTTTATTTTCCTTTTGTAGTCTACTCAGTTACATTAATAAGATTCCAGCTTGGAGGGCAAAGCAGGGAGTGGGGGATAGCTGGATGGGGACATTTTTAAAGGTTCTTTGAAAAGGAGTTTACCAAAGCACACTTCTTGCCTTGGTCGCCTGCTGAAGCTAGCTCAACAGCTGTCCTGATCCAGACAGCTACTTCCAGTCTGAATCTTTATTCCATGTCTAACTGGCACTGGGAACTTGGTATTTCATTCTCTGCTGCAGATAGTATATCACTTTGAAAATGCCAAACATGTTTCCCATATTCTTAGTTGGACCTTCAGCCTTTTTAACTAAAAAATAAAAGGACTTCATGAAAATGTTTAAAGTCCCTTTCAACTCTGAGAGTCTAGTATTCTATGATTTGATGAAACTCTGATATATCTCCAAATTACACAGGTCCCTTTAATGAAGCCAGATAACAAAGATCTGGAAGGGGGGTGATGTTCTTTAAAAAATTATTTGGCTTTTGGGGAAGATGTATATAGAGGGTCTGCAACATATTTCTTCCTTCCAGTATCTACCAAGTCCAAGGGAAGAAAAATGCAAGACTTCCATTTTGTCTACCTTGCTTTGCCTGGACACATGGCTTACTTTAAAACCAGAAGCCACAAGGTAGGAGCTGTTGAAATGTAATCAAGTGGAACCCCAGTTTCTCTCTCAGAAGATAAGCCTACCTTGTCATTTTTATGTTCAATTATATGGCTTCTTTAATCCAAAGAAGTTTACATAATGGATTAGTCATTAGAGTCTTTGGATGTGACTGGAATATAACCTCCACACATTCCTCAACGGTCCATCGAGGTTGCATCTTTCAAATATTATCCACCAAAAAGAATAAATTGCTCAAAAATGGGCATTCTGAGCCAAATCTTGGAGTCATTGGTAGGAGCATCTTTCTACAACACTTCTGCACTTGTGTGTAGTGCATATTGGGCAGGAGATATTTGTATATAATGTTTACTGCCTATGTCATAGGTTTTGACCCTTGACTATATTTTGTTTACATTTTTATTAGTTTATAGCACTGTCTAATGATCTTATTTCTCATGTGTGCAGCCCTAAATCTGCTCTTTTGTCTTTTTAATCAAAATATACCATGTTTCCTGCTCTGAAGCTTTTCTAAAAGCAAGCATTTATACTCTCCTGCAAGTTAACACATTGTAGGAGCATATGTGCTTCTGATTAGGGAGAACAGCTAATTTATTTCTTTTAATAGCAATAATATGCCAATTTATAGTAAACAGGAGTGCATTAGAGCTGGAAAGTGCTTAACAACACAGTTAATTAGTAAACAGGCACTTAGTTCCTCATTGCAGGGAGGGCTATGCTACAGACTTCCATTAAGAAATTAATTATAAATTATGGCATATGTAATTATTCCCCAAACAAAGACTACCATTCAGAATGCCCGAAATTCAGGTAGAGCCATGGAGCAGCTTTGGAGTTGATAGTAAATGAAAAAAAAAAAAAAAAAAAAAACCATATATAGGCAAGTTTTTTGAAAGGTTAAAAAGTATCTTCTAAGCATAAGTTATTTTAAGATTTGTTGTTATTCTAGATTAACTTTGCCAGTATTCTTGCACTGAAACCAGCCAATCAAGGGAACTACTTTAGAATTGGAGGTTGAAAATAGCATTTTGCCATTGTACGCCACAGCTTGCATGGATTGGTGTTTTTAAAATGACTTTTACCTTGGCTTTCAGATAATATGCTCCTTTAACTAGAGTTAAAATGCTTAAAATACATATTAATTAGGGCCAGGTTATTTTTGGGGGCTTCTAATTTTCTATAATTTTAGAAAATGCTTAATTTCTCATTAAAAACACATCTTCGCTGCCAAAGTATGTGAGAATGAACATTAAAAAGAAGGGAGACGTGGTTCTGCTGATATCTCTTGTGTAATGTCACTAATATGCCCCATCCCATTCAATGAACTGTGCATGTCTTGTGTGTGCTACACTCAGTAGTCCAGTATTAATAAAAAGTTGACTCCACTCTTTTCAAAACCAGCTCCTGAGGCAGCCTACTGGAGATTGCTGCCGTTTTCCTGAAGAGAGAATCCAAGTAGACTCTTCTTCAGCCATCTTCAAGCCAGGGACTGTGAGAAGAGTTTCACTGCTGGCTTTTCTTTCAATGAGATCACCCTTCAATTTAGGATTCATGCCTGCCTTCTGGACTTCCGAGGACTTTGAGAATGTTAATAAGCTGAATGCAACCATGCAGGCTGAAGCCACCCATCTGGAGGTTTCCCTGTCCTCCACAGTGGCCCTGATAATAGTGCTGATAATTATTTTCTCATTGGTAATGACCTCCTTTGTGACATACTGTTTCCACAAGTGGAAGCTGAGAGGTCGCAAGCTGCAGAGAGCCCAGGAAGAGTATCAAAGAGATCAGGAGAAAAATATATTTCATAGCCCTCCTGACCTCATTTCCTAAAAATGCAGTAAACTTGCAAGTGAAGTGCATCATCTGAAACAGAGCAACGTTAACAAGAAAGGACAGGAAATGAAACAACATGAAATAAGAAGTAATTGGACATAAAACAATAAAAAGTGACACAAGAAGTAAAATCTTCGCAACAAAATGACACATTGCAAAACGACCTGAAGTGAAAGGAAAGGAGAATGACAATTGTACAATGAACTCTGAAAGCAAGAGTTCATGTTGTAGCTGATCTGTTAATCAAGATGTTCATTTTTTGAAAGTTGCTGACAGTTTCATTATACCTTGGTGGTAGGTTTTGTTTTTTTTGGGGGGGGGATTTTTTTTTTTTGGTGTAAAGTGAAAGCAAAGCTGTCAATGTGTGTTACATCTACATTTTATTTACCACTAACCTTTGATTTTATGATGGACGTGAATAAATAGAATTTCTGTACTGTTCATTTATTTATCAAGGATGGCTGGGTGAATACACACACAGGAATTTTGTTTAGTATCAGGCTTATACTGTGGTAGTTTATTTCCTAGCTAGTAGCATTTGTCATGAAGAAGAGAAAAATAAAGATTCTATAATCATAGCACATGTAACTAATATTTTAAGTACTGACTGTAACAAAATAAGTAGCTGTGTTGAAATGTAGGCAATGAATGTTTTATAAAAAGGAAGGGGGAAAAGAAAACCAAGTCCCAAACAACTAATTACCCCATCCCTCTGAAGTTTTGCTTAAGTTGTGGATTGCTTAAAATTAATATTAATTGATGTATATGTTTGAAGCAAAATTATTTCCTGGTTATAGTGCTATATATATATACTTCTTTTGGTAAAACAATGTGGTCATTATGAATGAGACAATTTTTAAAGTGTGTGTTATTTAAGTAGTGCTGACCATTAAAATATGAAACTTTCTTGGATGTTATCAATGAAATCTATTAAATGAAACAGATGTATTATGAAATGCATTGTGGAACATACCAGTTATTGGATACAAAGGCAAGTAGTCCTACTTTGTGACTCAATAAATGTATGCATTAAAAAGAAAATGCTAGTTTTTGGAAGCTAATAAGAGCAATTATCTAGGGTTAAAATTGTCTTTATCAAGTACTTAAAGTAGAGAAGGGTTGGGGTTTGAGGCTGGTGGACAGCAATGTTTGCACATCAGAGGATGTCTGAAAAGGGAAGGAGATGTAATGAAATTGAAGCAAAGGAATTTCTAAAGTACATGGAGTTTTAAGGGCCCAGAGAGCAAAAACATTTACAGAGATAAAATACATGGTCTCTGTTCTCAAGGAACTTAGATTGGGACTCAAAATGAACCTTTAGGATAAAAGCTAAGAACATTTAGAAAGCGAATTCAAATACATATAGTTAACCCAAATACTTCTAGGCTTCACCAACCTGTGTATATGTACACAGTCTATAAACAATAAGAACACAAAGTTCTTGTTCCCACCCCCACCACTTGCTTGCCCAGAACCTCCAGCCTCCCTTGCAACTTTACTGGGAGTCTTTAAAGTGTGCAAGTAGGGTGTGGGGAGGGGGGCAATGGTGTTTATAATCAATATTTTAGCTGTAGTCACTATGTAGTGACTACCATGTTCTTTCTCTCATGCTTTGTTTCCTATTTGACAACATCTATCACCTGCAAAGTTGCTTTAAGGAACCTTACTGTTAACCCCTGAAAATGGTGTTCATTATGTAGAAGTCAGGTCTGTGCCAATGGTACTATTTTCCAGTTCTTACAAACCACCATTCCTTGTGGTGCCAGAGTAGTGTGGAATTACATATAGAATTAAAGAGAAAATTTTTTCTCTGATTCTGTGTTAGGCTTTGTCACCTGGATTCCAAAGGAGCATTGCTAGTTTCCAGACCCTCAACAAAATATTTCCATCTCAAAAACACCTGAAGTTCAAACCCATCCAAGGGGTAGAGTTGAGAACAAACACAACACACCATCTCCTTTGAATTTGGCTCCCCATCTTCTTCCTTCTTTGCTCCATTGCAAAACAAATTCTTCTGTCCCTTTCCAATACTAATAAGTATAAAAAGACACTGAAAGGAAGTAGGAAAGGTACTACCATGCTCATTCCCCCAAAATGCACTGTTATAGTAGTTCAAGATATAAAGGGGTATGTGGAGTAAGAGAGTAATCTAAGAGGTGGTGTGGATTTATGGGGATTTTGTTCCATAGGAACAAAACAGGATTTTGAATCAGATTTTGAAGAAGCAGAAGAATGTGATGTGCAGGAGTGGAAAGAGTGATTTAATATTCCTGGTGGGATAATGACATTTGTAAAGCTTTAGATATTTGACACTCCCCCTTTCCTGGGGCAAGGAGATGATCGGTCTGCTGGTGAGGCTTCTGAGGGGGCATGAAGGGTTTGATAGGGATGTGGCTTATCCAAGGTGGCAGGTGAAGCTGAAATGAGGGTCAAGGGGGGGCCTAGGTCCTTAAGCCAAAGAAAGGCATTCAAATTAGCCTTTCAGTAGAGGAGAAAAGACTTAAGTAGATAAAACTAAGCATGGAAATTGGATAGAGCTGGGAAAAACAGTTTGAGTGGGTAGGTGGGATGTCAGTCCCAGGCCAATCTCTAGGTCCAGTGATGTTACCCTTAGAAGATTTCTGCATTCTTTCTATGTGTGTAAATAGCTGTAACAAATAGAACTAAGATGTACTCATTAAATCAAATAATAATTTTATTTCTCTTTCATTTAACAGTCCAGGGCAGAAGTTCCAAGTTAGCTGGTGGTGGTTGGGTGAGAATAGGGTGTTTTGCTCCATGACATGTTTAGGGATCCAGTCTTCAAGACCTGGCTTTCAGTTTGTCCAGGTTATTGTAGTGATCCTTTCAGTACACAAAAAGTCAGAAAGAGTAAGGGAGAATATACAATGGAGATTTTTATGAGCAAGTCCTTGAAGTGAGACATATCACTTCTGTGCACATTCCATTGGACAGAACTTGGTCATTTAGCCATACCTAACCACATAGGAAGTTGGTTGTATAGCTAGGTAGCCATATGCCCAGCTAACTATGGTACACAGGGAGAAGGGATTTTAGAGGACAGCCAATAGTCCCACCATACAATGGCTTGGAGGCCAAAGCTGTAGTTCTTTTTAAAGGGCAAGCTATTGCTGGATGTAAAATGAAAGAAGGAATGGATTGATTGTTTTTTGGCAAAAGAAGAGTGTCCTCATCAGGGAACAAGGAGAATGATGGGAGAGGAAGTGATAAAACCAGGTGTATATTTTAAATTTGATGCAATAGGAAATTACTGTAGCTTCTTGAGCAAGGGTGTGATGATGAAATGATGTTCAAGAGGCTCAACAAATCAATATAGTATTTACCCACATATTTATGCCAACACTTTCAAATAGGTTTTGAATGAATTACATAGGACAGGACACATTTTTATAAATTAGAATACAAACTAGTTACCAGTATTAACTGAAAATGTAAGACTGCGAGCTGTTAAACTAGGTGGGAGACTAGTACAGTAGCCTATGTTTCAGGAGGCTTAAGGACTTAGCTCTACCTGACTCATGGCCATGGAAGCAGGAAATAAGATTCAATCTGGAAGAGACACTAATAGAGAAAGAATCAACAACACCCGGAGAAGGACTGAAACGAGCAGTGATAGATAGCAAGGAACTGAAGCTCAAGTAATCAAACACCACCTATCATATTCTGTGCTGGGTATGGGGGGCAGGCAGGCTACACAAGAAGTTTAAGATGTGAACCTTGACCTTCAGGGACCTTATATTCTCTATCTGGGACTAGAAAACCAAAATATGTGAAACTGTGAGCTGAAGCCAAAAGACTTTGTTGAATGGAGATGTATGTACTGGGGCTGGGCTTTGAAAGGTTTAATTTGGATAAGTGGATAGAAGTGAGTCAGTTCCAAGTGTAGGACAGGAGCATGGTGTTAGAAGCCAAAGATATAGCAATGAGTAAGTCTAATATGGTCCCTACCCTCATGGAGACTGCAGTCTTGCAGAGAAGGAAAACATTCAGCAAGAAGTTACAATACAATATATGTTATGAAAGGGGAAGCATGGATTCCTATGAGAGTACATGAGGGACTGAATCTAGTCTAGGAGTTAGTAAAATGAATATGCTTTTGAGAGCAAAGGGAAAAGCAACCCAGATAAAGGAAACTACAGGTGTGAAGGTCCTGAGGCAATCAAAAAGCTCAGTGTGTTGGAAGAACTGATTGAAGTTTGCTATGGCTAGAAAAGGGAAGGGAGAGTGAAGAGTGACAGAAAGTAAAGCTTGGGAGGTATGTATCTCTCCTATTTCGCATAGAAAATGGAAGCCATCCATATTTGTTACATCTTGTTGTGGGTCAAGAATCCAGGTGTGTTTAGTGGGGTAGCTCTGGCTCAAGGTCTTGCATGAAGTTGCAGTCAATCCGGGGCCATATCATCTACAATGTTATCTGAAGCCATGACATCAGGAGGATCTCCTTCCAAGTTCATACATGTGAATGCAGGATTCAGTTATTTGAGAACTTGTGGATTGAGGGCCTCAGTTCTTCACTGGCTACTGGCAAGATGTTTCTCTCAGTTGCTTGCTACACAGGCCACTCTGTAGGGCAACTTACAATATGGCAGCTAGGTTTTCTCACAACTAGTGAATGAGCATGAAAGAGAACACCAAAGATAGAAGCCAAGGTCTTTTTGTAACCCAATTTTGGAAATAGTATCCAATCACTACTGTCAATTCTAGTCACTGTAAATGAGGCACTAAATGAAGCCCATGTTCAAGGGGAGAGTATCACATAAGGGTACAAATACCAGGAAGTGGGGATTGTTAGTAATCATCTTAGAGGCTGCTTACCACAGTCTGCCCCTTGGCCCCCGATGATTCACATCCCTCTTACATGTAAATACACTCACTCACTCCTAAGGTCCCTAAATATCTCATCCCATTACAGCATCAGCTCAAAGTCCAGAATCTCACCTAAATCGGGTCCATGGGTGGGAGAGACTCTGTGGGTGTAATTCCTTAAATACAGTTTCTTAAGTACAGTTCATCTGTAGACCTGTGAAACTAAACAAGTGAGTTATGTGACTCCCTGTGCCCAACATACAATAATGGGTTAGGCATAGGATAACCATTATAGATATTCCTATTCAAAATAAGGGAAAATGAGAGCCACAAAGAAGTCACTGTTATAGCAACTCTGAAATCCAGCAGGGCAAATGTTGGAAGCTCCTTTGTCAGGTCTCAAGGACTGAGAGTAATTCTCCATGACTCTTCACTTAGCCCTTTGTACAATTATTTCTGCCCTCTGAGTCATCCTTCCTTTTCAGGAAAGGTAGCACATATTTGCAGCTAAGTACTTTTCTCTGCGTGCTCCTGCTGGTAGAATTTTTGGGGTCAAATGAATTTGTCTCTTTCTGTCCTTTTCAGTCCAAGTTGGTAGTGTTTCTGCTAATATAAATCTTTCAAAAACTTTGTGGACTTCCTGTGAATCTCTTTGGGATTTACTCAATTATTCAAAAGACATACCCCTAAACTTCTTTGAAATAAGCCCTTAAACTTCCTAGAGGACCTAATATTTGATGGAAAGAATGTGGGAGGCACACCCTTAATCTCATTAAAGAGCCTGATGTGTGACTGAAAAGCACTTGGAAGCACCACCCTGGATTTTTCTGAGGTCTTCAGAAAAGGTTTTTTATAGTTACCTGGTCACCACCTTGTTCATTTTCAGACCACTTTCTTGGCAGTGCCTTGGATTTGATCTTACCTCAGAAGCCATTTTTTAAATTTTACCATTATTTTCTGGTTGGAGAGTCTGAAAATTTTCAAAACCATTAAGTCCAGGTTCCTTTTTGTTTAATAGTCCTTCCCTCAATTTATCTCTCTCCTCTCCCATTTTACTATAAGCACCAAGAGGAAAACAGGCAGCACCTTCCAGTTTTGCCTTGGAAATCTAAATTTGATCACCCAGTTCGTTATGACATTTTCTACTTTTTACATTACTGAAGCAATAGTGTTGCTAAATTTTCTGCCACTACATAGCAAGTATCCCCTTAACTCCAGTTTCCAATAAGATTTTCCTCACTTTCCTTTAAGCTCTCAGCAGCAGCCTCCATAAAATCCAAATTTCTATGAACTGTGCATTCAAGGCACTTTATGCTTTCTCTATCATGCTCATCAAAACCTTTTCTGCCTCTGCCCACTGCCTGGTTCCAAAGCTACTTCTAAGTTTTAGGTATTTGGTACAGCAGCACCCCATTTCTTGTACCGAAATCTATATTAGTTATCTACTGCAGTGTGACAAATTACTCTAAAATTTAGCATCTTATAACCACAAACATCTATTATCTCACAGCTTATGTGGGTCAGGAATCCTGGCACATATTAGCTGGGTGCCTCTGACTCAGGTCTCTCATGAGATTGTAGTCAAGCTGTTGGCCAAAAGTAAGGCCTCATTTAAAGGCTCAACTGAATAAGATCTTCTAATCTCATTCACATGGCTATTGGCAAGAGTCAGCCCCTCACAGGCTATTGACTAGAGGCCTTTCCTGGTTCCCTGATATGTGGGTCTCTCCACAGGGCAGCTCACAAGACAGCTGGTTTCTCTCCTTGAGACATACATAGTCTAAGACATGCTTTCATCCCCTTCTCAATACCTCTGCAATAACTACATCCTAGATACATCTACTATAAAAAAGAGATAACAAACTGAACATCCAAATGTCATTTACACAGAATTATTATGTTAGATGGCATATTGATTTATTTTAATTTAAAATAAGCATGATAAATGTGCTTAAAGAGATAAAGAGAGTTATTATTAAGACACAATAAGAAATTATAAAAAGGATCTTAAAGAGATATTAGGTATAAAAATACTATAGTTGGAATAAATAACACAGTAGGTAGGAAAATCAGATAAAACTGTAGAATGAATAAATGAGTTGGAATTCTCCATGAAAACAGTCATACGAACAGCAATATGGAGAATAAAAACAGAAATGCTAGTACTTGGATAATAATAGTCTCAGAAGGAAAGATAAAAATGGATAGAAGGAAATATTTGAAGAAATAATGCACTTAAATTTCTCCAAATTAAAGACCACAGATTGAAAGGGATCATAGAGTGCCATGCTCTTAGACAAAATGACTTAATGTTATAAAGATATTGTATTAGTTGTCTATTGCTGCTGTAACAAATTACCACCTAAACATATTGTAGAGACATTTAATAATATCAAAGACAAAGAGAAAATTCTGAATATTTTTAGGCTAAAAGGCCAGATGACTTACAAAGAAACAAATTTAGACTTATATCAGACTTTTCAACAATGAGAAAAGAGTTTAATATTTTTATAATATTGAAGAAAAAGAGCTTTGAACCTAGAATTTTATATCTAGCCAAAATGTCATTCAAATGTGAGATTATAATGCAAATGTTCTCAGATATACAAGACCTCAATAATCTTGGAGAAAATACTCAAATGAGAAGAAAACAAATCCAGGAAGCACTGCCATATCTCTATGGGAAGTAAAGATGATTTCGGTAAAATTTATTACTGTTTTAAAAATGTGATGAGAGAGAAAAATACTGTATATCCATATGTTTTGGGGGTACCACACCACTCACAATCAATAATTCACTATAAAAACACAAGACGCAAAGACAGTTGTATTCATGGCTATGATTTATTATAGTGAAAAGATACAAAGGAAGATCAGCAAGGGAAAAAGATGTAGCAGATGGAGTCTAGAGAGATACAGGGGTAAGCTTCTTAAATTCTTTCTCATGAGCAGGAGATAGAGGGCAGGATGTGGAGTTACACAGAACAAGCTTCTTTTTCCAGTAATGAACCATAGTAACAGGTTCACAATGTTTCTGCCAAGGAAAACCCACTTAAGATTTAGACATTTTATTGGGGGCTGATCACACGGGTACTCTGCCTGCACAACTAGCCACAATTTCTAAAATTCAATACTCTCAGAAGAAAAGCAAGTATTCACCATAAATAACAGTGTTTACATAGAACATCTAGGCAGGCTGGTACAACAGGGTTCAATGCTCCCAGTGTACAAATCAATCTTTTCAATTAGTAACGTAGGAAACATTTCAAAAGACAAGTTCCCAGATGCCAGCCAATGGTTAGCCCTGCAAGGAGACCCTCCCAAAGTTATGTGAGAATGGAACAATATCAAGCCTGTGTGTTAACTCTTTCCTCCATACCATAACAAACCTGGACCTAAAATTCTATACAGAATCAGCATGATGAAGGTGGTGGTAGGGAGTGGGACAAAGGGCCATTAAAGTGTGCTAAAGTATTTGTGCAGTTAGGGTTAAGATATAGATACTGATAGGTTTTAGAAATCAACAGGGGTAAATAAACATGAACATGACTCTTAAGAAAAATAACCATAAGAAATAAAATAGGATACATATCTTTTCAACCAACAGAAGAAAACTTAATCAGTAAACAAAAAGAGAAAAGGGAAACAAACATTTTGTATTTGGAAAATAAGGAACAGGATGACAGAAAGAGTTCTACAAAATAATGACAATAAACATAATGGTTAAATTTGTCATTTATAAGACAGAGGATTTCATGTTGGATTAAAAAAATCCAGCTACTATGTTGTCTAAAGACACAATTACTAGATAAATATACAAAAAGGTCAAGAATAAAAGGATAGGAAAGGATATAACAGGAAAATGTAAATCAAAAGAAACCTGGATTAGCAATCTTAATATTCAAGAAAATAAAATTTCAGGCAAAAATAATTTCAGGGACACAGAAAAATATTACATGTTGGTAAAAAGAACAGAAGAACTATAAGTATATATACACTTAACCAATATAAGCTCAAAATACACTAAGCAACAGGTGTAAGAACTACTGAGAGATATAAATCAACAATTATGGCTAAAGATTTTAACTTACCCCTCTCAGAAGCAACAGATCAAACAAAGGGTAAAAAATAAAAAGAAACATTGAAGATATGACCAATAAAATTAATGTCAAAATATATATCAAGAAACTGTATATCAAACTACATAAAGAAACTATAAACAGAGAATGCACATCTATTTTGGACATATAAAAACATTTACAAGCACAGACTATGTATAAAACATAAAGGAAACTGTAATGTATTAAAAAAGAACAGTATCCTATAGACTGTTCTCTAACAGTAATGTAATAAAATTAGAATTTAAAACAAATAGATAGGTTTAAATATTCTTATATGTTTGGAAATAAAAAAGTGTATTTTCAAATATGTTTAAAAGGAAAAAAATAAGAAAGATTTAGAACTGAATGATAATAAAAACACACTATGTCGAAATTTATGGGACACTTCAATGGCAATACTTAGAGGAAATATATTTATTAGGAAATAAGAAAGCTTAAAAATAAACCAGATAAGCATTGAACTAAAGAGTAATTGGACAAACTCAAAGAAACAAAAAGAAAGAAAATAATAACAGTGAGTGTAGAAATCAATGAAATAGAGAAGGGCAAAACTACAACAAAAACAAAGCAATATAAAAGAATAACAAAACCAAAAGATAGATGAGAATGATGAAATAAACAATATATAGAACAAAAGGAATGTAAGTATTAACACAATGCAAATTTTTTAACACATTGACTGCCACACTAGAAAAAAAAATTTTCCTTGGGGCCACAGTGTTTTATTATGAAAATGGAATAAGAACTTTGAAAACAAAATGATCCTTTCTCATTTAATGAAAAATTCGTTATTTTTTTATTGTTTTCTGTGCATGAGTTCTATGCAATTAAATTGTCAATATCAATTGTAACAATAAGAACATCAAGAAGTAAGATTTTCCTGAACCAACTGCAGTTACATATTCTTCACGAGGCCCTGGGCTCAAAACTAGCGTGAGTTAAATGCAGCTCACATGGCAGTTAAAGTATTAAAAAGTATTATCAATAACTATATGCTGATAAATTTGAACATCTATAATAAATTGATAATTTTCAGGAAAATATAAAAATACCAAAATTGACAAAGAGAGAGAAATGAAGTAAACCAAACAGTATTTAAGAAATTACAATTGTAGTCAAAGATTTACCCTGAAAAACAAATCAGCCCCAAATGCTTTACACATGTCAGTTCTACCAAACATTTAAGAAAGAGTTCATTCTTATGTTGTATGTCTCCCTAGAAAATAGAAAAGAAGAGAAAGTTGTTCAGCTCATTTAAAAAACTGAGATATAATTTACTGTGGTTCTAACATCAGATAAGGATAACTCAAAAAAGGAAAATATGGACATGGATGCAAAAATCCTAACTAAAATATTAGCTGAATCCAACATAGGAGTAAAAGAAACATGTCATGATCAAGTAGCATTTTAACCCAGAAATACATTTGATGATGGTCAACATCAGAAAAATCTCCTAATGTAATTTGTTGCATTGATAAACTGAATGAGAAAAATTAGGTTTCTCTAATCAATACAGAAAAAAGCATTTTATAAACCTTAATTCCTAGTTTTGATAAATAGTCTTAGCAAACTAGACATAGAAAGGAACTTCCTCAGTCTGGAAATATTATATAGTCAGCCCTCCATATCTGCAGGTTCCACATCTGCAGATTCCACTAACTGCAAATCAAAAACATTAAGGAAAAAAACAATAAAAAATAATATGACAATAAAAATAATACAAATTTAAAAACCAATGCAGTGTAACAACTATTTACATAGCATTTACATTATATTAGGTATTATAGGTAATCTAGAGATCATGTAAAATACACAGGAAGATGTGTGTAGGCTATATGCAAATACTATGCCATTTTATATAAGAGACCTGAGCATCTGAAGATTTTGGTATCTATGGGGGTACTGGAACCGAGGGAGAACTGTATGCTAAAAACGTGCAACAAACATTCTACTTAATAGTATTAGTTATCTATTTCTGTGTAACAAATTACCACAAATTTAGTAGCTCAAAATAACACACATTTATTACCTCACAGTTTCTGTGGGTCAAGAGTCTAGACATGACTTAGCTGTGTCTTTCCTTAGGGTCTCTCAAGGCCGCAAAGTGTTTTCCGGGCTGCATTCTCACCTAGAAGTATAAATGGAGAAGAATCTACTTCCAAGCTCACTCAGGATGCTAGCAGAATTCATTTCCTTGTCACTTTAGGACTGAGGACCCAGGCTGCATTCTAGCTGTATGCTAGAGGTCTCTCACAGCTCCTTGTCATCTGGGATTCCTCAACATGGCCACTTCATTAAGCCAGCAAGGAGAATGTTTAGTGAAGTTTGCTAGCAAGACAATCTTATACAGAGTAAAATAATCACAACAGTGACATCTCATCGCCCTTGACATATTGATTAAAAGCAAATTACAGGTCCTGCCCACACTTAAGGGGAGAGGATTACACAAACATGTGAACACCAGAAAGCAAGAATCATAAGGTGCCACCTTAGAGTCTGTCTACCACATTAATGGATAAGCTTTAGATGCATTCACTTTAAGATCAGAAACAACAGAAAGATGCCCTCTATCACCGCTATCATTTACCATAGTGTTGGACATCCTGACCAAAGCAGAAAGAAAAAATTGACATGAGGTAGAAAGATTACAAGGGAGAATATTATGTTTTGATTGTATAGATCATATCATTATTGATGTAGGAAGAAAACAAGAGAATAACAGATAGCTAACAAGAAAATCCAGTGAAATTGCCAGATACAAGATCACCCAATCAGCTCCCCATCAAGATAAAACTCAATAGAATTCTCTTATACAATTCACAATAGCAACAAAAAAAAGTGTAAAGTAGCTAGGGTGTTAACCAACAATACACAAGACCTCTGTGGCTAAGTCATTAAAGCTCTAATGAAGGACATAAAAGATGATCTAGACAGATGAAGACATCCAATGCTCTTAGATGAAATGGCTTTTAATATTATAAAGATGTATTAGTTGTCTTTTGCTACTGTAACAAATTGCCACAAAGCTAGTGGCTTAAACAATATACTTTTATTACCTCACAGTTCTATAGTTCAAAAATCCAAAATAAGTCTCATTAGGATAAAACCAATTTCTTAAACAACACAAAAATTGCAAGGCATCTAAGAAAAGACTGATAAATTCAACAACCTTAAAATCAAAACTTTCTGTGCTGACAAACAAAGTATAATGCTATTCCATACACTGGCATAAGATATATTTAACACATACAGCCTACATAGGATTAGTATCAAGAATATTAAAAAAAATACATGCAAATCAATAATAAAGTTAGTGCAAAAGAAAAATGGAAAACTGACATAGATAGCCAAATAAGAGAGGAAGAATCCTGAATGTCCAATATATATGTGAAAAGATATTCACATTCAGTAGTAATGAGGGAAAGGTAAATTAAAACCATCCCATTGGATTAGCAAACATTGAAAAGTCTGGGAATATCAAATATGGTGGGAATGTTTGGAAAACGGGTATTCTCAGACGTTGCTGGTTGGAGTACATATTGGTAAGCCAATTTGAAGAGCAGCCTGGCATCATCTGGTAAAGCTGATAATGCCTTGGAGAAACCCTTGTGCATGTGTACAACCAGTCATATGGAAGGATGTTGAGAGCAGCTTTGTTTGAAGTGGTGAAACAATTGGAAACAATGTAAATGTTCACCAACAGAGGAACCAGGTGGATAATGCGTGATACATTCATTTAATGGGTTACTATGCCAAAGTAAAAAAGAGACGAATGGGAGATATTCCTATCAACAGAGACAAATCTCATAATCACAATATTGAGTAAGGAAAACAAGTCCCAATATTTATTTTGAATTATACAACTTATATAAAAATCTAAAGTGTACACCTAAAAATGAAGAAGATAGAGCCACACACAATATGGATAAACTATGCAAACAAAATGATGAATGAAAGAAAAAACACAAAAAGGAATATAAATCATATAATTCCATTTATATAAATTGTAAAAATGACACAACTATATTGTTCGGGGATTATGCAGAGTGTCAGAAGAGTGGCTATCATCTCAGGAAAAGAAGGTGGAGCGACCAGAAAGGGACATACAGAAGGTCTGTGGGAATGGATGGGCAGTTGGTAATGTTCTATTTCTTGACCTGGATGGTGGTTATGTTCTCTACGTAATTATTCATTAAACTATACATTTATGTTGTATACACTTATATGTGTATATATTGTTTCACAGTTTTAATTCTATACAATTAAACATGCAAAACAAGTATAGGTGAGATGTTTGAAAAAGTTGTTTGTGTTTGTTTGTTTTGTTTCTTTTTTTAGAGACAGGGCCTTCCTATAATTGCCCAGGCTGGTCTTGAACTCTTGGCCTCAAATGATCCTCCCACCTTAGCCTCCCGAGTAGCTGGGATTACAGGTGTGAGCCACTGCACCCAACTTGAAAAATCTCTCTCTCTCTCTCTATTTCTCTCTCTTTCAGTGTGTGTGTATATGCACACACACATTGAAATAATATATAAATATTATTATATATGGTGTATAATATATTTATATATGTCATTATAAATTTCTTGGGGATATGTACTTATGTGTTGAAAGTACAAAGATGTGCATGGGAATGTTAAATGCCAAATTCAGGATAGTGATTACCTCTAGAGGTGGGAAGAAGGTAGGGTAATGTCATAAAGAAAGAGTACCAAAAGGTCTTTGATTATATTCATAATTAGGCAATGGGTCCCTGGATGTTTGTGATATTGCTCAGTATTTCTTTCTGAATGCCTGAAATAGTCCATAAAGTACAAAAATATCAGTGAGAGGTGTCTTGCCATAGTAGCTCTCCAAAATACTATAAAGCCATAGTAATTTAAAAAGTATGGTATCAGTGCATGAATAGAGAAACAGACCAATGGAACAAAATGGGAACCCTTATCAAGTGGAACAGATCAGAAAGTCCAGAACCAGACCTGTGTGTGTGTAAGAATTTAATTTATGACAAAGGTAGAATGGAAAGAAGATGGAGCATTTGATAACTGATGTTGGGATAATTAGCTCTCCACTTGGGAAAAATTTAAAATTTAGCTAGACATGGTAGTGGCTATTGCTGGTTTTGTCTTTCTAGTATTCCTTCCCCCTTCTTTTAATATCAGTGCCCTGATTTTCCCTTGGGGAGCAATTATACCCAAGTGAGACATTCCGATTGGGACTATCAGACAAGGTCCCCTGAGCTCTCCTGGCTGAGGTACAGGCTACCAAGCTAGAGTTCTCAGTTTCTTCATCTGGGAACTTGAAAATTGTGCAGTGTGACAAAGGATGGAAAATGGTTGGCACCGATTAATTCCAATGACAGTGTCCTGAATAAATTGCCCATTAGTTCCTGTTGCTTAGATGACCTGTCTTTTTGGAGGCCTGGATGTTCAGCCTTTCCTGGGAAACTAGTAGCCCAAGGTACACAGTGTTGAAATAGCTAATTATGTCATTGCTCCTGATCAGGAACCCTGTGCCCACTGAAGAAGTTCTCCCACTGAAGGAAAAGTTCTGGGGAACTGGTTGGTTGCTACATTATAACAAATTCCTGAGGAAGTTGAGGACAGAAGCACCCCCCTAAACACAAAAGAACATTAAATTCATTAAAAGTTCCCTCTACCTTATTCAGTAGAAGAGAGTGAATCAGCCTATTCCTTGAGCTCAAGTGGCATTGTGGTACTATGCTGTTTCTCGGGATTTTAAAATTCATTCATCAAACAATACAACATTACCTACAAATCATCACTAACATTAACTAATGCCATAGCACATTTTTATTTCCACAGACAATTTCAAATATTGAGCTGGCCTGCATTCGTACCTCCACTCTCCCCACAATCTATCTGGTGTCTTACAATTCTATACATTTGGGCGAACTTGTGTTTTACTATCTTATTAAGATGACAGTGGCTAACAGCATTTTGCATGCAAAATGCTTGAAACAGTTCACTGATGTAGAAATTTACAGGTGAATACAACGAGGCTCAGAGAGAAATTACTTTTCCAAGAACACATTGCTGATAAATAATAGAGCCTCATCTAACCCAGAGTTTTTGACTTCAAGTATGGAGCTCATTCCACTTTGCCTCATCTATGACCCACATTCAGATTGGCAATTCCTTTTAACCTCCCTACTCCTAACATTCAATGAAAACTAAGTTGAAGACAGAGGTGTTGAAGTGGTCAAAAGAGGCCCCTAAGGGAGCCTGCACACAAGCCAGGTACCAGGTACACGTTGCTTAAATGCTGACTTCCCAAGGGCTAGGGAATGGAACGGAGTGAGGTGATAATGTAGGAAAAAAGAAAGAAAATGATAATGGAAATGGAAAGATGTTTGCTTCCCTACATTCATCACCAAAGTTCTGTGCCTGCAAGATGTAAATTTGGGTGTTGGAGGTGGGAAAGGATAGGGGAATAGGAAGCAAAGAGCAACACAGAGTCGGGATCTGTATGAATCCTGTCATTGTGAGTGTAAGTGTGACTCTGTGTGTGTGTGTGTGTGTGTGACAGAGACAGAGGGAGAGACAGAGAGAGGTGAGGGGTAGAGATGGTGGTACAAAAGATGATTGTGTTTACAATTTAGAAATGCCAGGTGGCATGTGGTCACCTTCACAAAATTGGCATCTATGTGAATATAGTTTGAACTCTGAGTATTACTAGCTTGTCCATAGGTTACTGTCTCTAAAACATATCTGAGTTCTGAGGACCATGAGAGGTGAATACTCTTCTCTCCATCAGAAAATCTGCTATCAAAGTACTGGGATCTCATAATTCTGTGGCTTCCTGGGGTAAAAACAATAGCATACAAAAGGGTAGGTGTGGACACCCAGTTATGGTTCGTAACTGGTTGAATGACTTTTAAAGGTGTTTGATTAATGGATCCATGTCCACCTGGAGGGAGGTCTCTAACAGCATGATGTGGGACTCTAGCTTTGGTCCAGTCCACCTTAACATTTTATATCAGATGTGAATAAGCATACTGAATTTTGATCAAATCTCCATGACACAGAGCTTAAAGGGAGAGCAAATAATTGGATACCTATGTGCTGAAGATGTTGACTTATCTACACGAGTACTGGTGAAGAAGATGTAGCTTAGCAGGAGTATATGTCAAAAAGAACTGATTATAAGCTCAATATGTGTCATTAATGTGATGTGGTTGACCAAAAGTTTAATTCAATCTTAGAAGACATTATTCAAGGTAATCAGAATGGTCAGCTCTACTCCTCACTGGTAAGGGTCAACCTGCTGTACTGCATCCCAGATTGGGCACTATACTTAAAGAGAGACACAGAACATATTTCCTGGAGAGAAACCAAGATGATTAAGGGGACACGAAATCATGTCATAGGATAAATAATAGAAGTCTCTGTGGATATTTAGCCTGAAATATAGAAATAGGGTATGCTATGGGGTATCTTTCAAATACTTGAAGGGCTCCCTTGTGACAGTCAGATCTCTTTTGTGTCCCCAGAGGGCAGATATAGGACCCATGGGAAGAAGCTACAAGAAAATAAGTTACAGTGTAATATAGGGAATAATTTTCTAACACTGAAATGGTCTAGCTCAGTATGCAGTGAGATCCCTGTCACTGAACGTATTTATGAAGAGCATAGCTGACACCTTGTGAGGGCATAAAGGAATTCAAGCATTGAATGGAGGTAGCATGAAAGCATGCTGGACTGAGAATTAGGGGACCTGAATGCTCATTTGGACTCTGTCATGAATGTGCATGTGACTGTGGAACATTTTACCTTGTGAAATGAAGCGGGTCACACTCTTTAAACAATCTCTTATGTCCCTTCCAGACTTGCCATTTCACAGAATAATAGAGACCTAGCAAAATGGAAAGTGGCAAGAGGACCTCTTGTGAATTGACTGAGTAATGAGGGAGCCCTGTGCTAACCTTTTGTAAGCAGGGTAAAGCAGAGAAATTGAGACAGAAAATGAGGGGTTTTGAACAAAATTGAAGGCCTAGGAAATAAAAAAAAATTGATAATAAAAGTTTTAAATCAAAGGGCTTGTGGAATTACCTACATCCTCAGCCCAAGACATCCTTTGATAAGATGATCTCAGGGATTTTAGACATGACTACTCTGACTTGAGTAAGGATAATGTTTCTGAAATAAATAGAATATTTATTCTATTACTCTAAAGTCAATTTATGAACTTGTTAATCAAATAACAAATTTTTATTGAGAACTACTATGTATCCATTCCTGTAGGAGACACGTAGAATATTCATGAGAAACATGGTTTCTGTTCTGGAAAAATCTTAAGAAGACAAGACTTGTGCATACAAAATACTAAGAGAACAAATCAATAAATAATTCTAGTAAAGGTATAGGAGGTAGTACAGGCTAAAATAGTTGGGATGGATTCTTAGAGGAGATCAGTAGGATTTAAGCTTGCCTTGTAGTAGTGGCATAGCATCTGATTAGTTGAAGGAGAGATAAGAGGACACGGGCTGACAGGGTGTTAGGGGCATGGAGAATGTCATGAGCAAAGGCATGGAGGAAGGGATAGCATGACAATTGCAGGGAAATATCAGGAGCTTCACCTGCCTATGATGAGGCAACCTGTGGTGAAAAATGGGAAATAGGGTTGGATAGTTTGGATGAGGGTAAATGTCAGAGCTCCTTGAGAGCCAGGCAAAGGGGTATGGAGTAAAATCATTTAATGAGACTGTCTTCTCTCTCTTCTTTTCCTTCCTTTCAAGGTTATTCAAAGAGTAGACCATGCAGTATGTCCTCTTTCCCACTGCCTATTACTCTTCATGCCCTTACAATATGGATCATGTCTCAAATATTTTGCTGAAATTGCTATCCTTGAAGTCACCTATGATTCCCATATTGTAAAACCCAATGGACACATTTCAACCCATCTTACTGGGTCTTCCTATTGCATTTGGTATTGTTGTCTACTTATTTCTTAAAATTTCTTTCACCTTTATCTTTTGCAACACCACTCTCTCTTGGTTTTCCTCTCTAACTCTTTGGCCATTACATGTCAGTCCTGTTCTTATCGGCCCATCCCTAAACAGTTGATGTTTCCCAGGGTACTGCCCTTAGTCCACTGCTTCTCTTTCTTGGTCTCTCTCTCTCTCTAGTTCTCTCTTTCCATGTTCTCCTTGGACAAACTCGTTTTTAATATGACCTCTATCCTGATGTCTCCCAGAACTATATTTTTATCCTTGACATCTCCAATGGACTTTAGTCTCACATAACATATGTGTACTGGAGAGACCCACTTGGAATTCTCACAAGCACTCCTACTTATTCGTGCCTCAAACCAAACTCATTATTTTCCCAAAAAACATCTGTTCATCTTCCTTTCTTTCTAAACTAAGTTACAGGCAGCACTTTCCACCCAGTCATCCAAGACAGAAATCCTGGGAGTCATCATAGACCACTCCCTTGCCCTCATCCCCCAGATACAAGCAATTACCAGGTCTTTTTACCTGTTAAAGTGTTCTTGAATCCATTCTCCTGCTCTCCATGCCTACTGCCACTATCCTAATTCAAGCCCCCCTTATACCTTCTCTGAAGTATGTCCTGTCTTTCTTGTCTCTCTGCCTCTAGTCTTGTCTCTCCTATGTGATCTAGGAATGTTGCCTAAGTGATCTACTTACAGAGCATGTCTGACCATGCCACCTACAAAATAAAATTCAAGCCCTTGAGCAATTCTTACTCTAGGTTCCATTAGCACCCTTTGGCAAACCTCTACTTTCACTTACCATAACACGTTGAAACTATCTGCTTTTGGCTTCTCTCTTTCAATATAGTTGTTCCATTGAGGTAGGGACCATGTCTTACTCACTTGTGATGCCACTAATGGCTGGATTATTTGTAATTTTTAACATTATAAACAATGCTGCCACATTGATTATAATATTACAAACATTATATTGAACATTATAGTATAATGTATATAATATTCTACATTATATAATGTATGTTATATATTACATAGTATAACGTATATAATATTATAAATACATATTTATAGTTTATGTATTTATATATATTTACTATTATAACAATTATAAAAATTGTATTGTATAGATGTCACTGTGGACATATCCAGATATTTCTCTAAAAGAGATTGCTGCAAATGGAATTGCATGCTCTAAGGGTTTGTACAATTTAGTTTCTGGTGGATTCTGCTGTTTCCCTTTATAAAGATTTTGTTTTATATTCTAAGTAGCAATGTATGAGGGTACTCATTTCCTCACTTCTTTATTGACAATATATATTACCAAAATTATTGATCACTGACCATCTGACTGATGAAGAAATGATATTTCACTTTTTAAATTTGTATTTCCTTAATTATAAAGTTGCATGTCTTTTTATGTAAGTGTAAGTCTTTCATGCTTCCTTTTCTGTGAACTATATTTTCATCTCTTCACCCATTTTTATATTGGATTTTGTTCTTTTTCATATTGATTTTAAAGAATTTTTTATACATTCAGCAGACTAATCTTTTGTTATATATGTTACAACTATTTTCCCCAATTTAAAAAATTTTATGTGTAGTAAATATGCTCTGCAAAAATTTTAATTTTATGTAGTGAAAAATATCTCTCTTTTTTATAGTTTTCATGTTTTCTGTTTTGCTAAGAAAGACCTATCCATTTCAAGATTATTTTTTCAAAAATTCATGTTAACACAAATAAATAAAGGGGAGGGGAGTAGGAATATGTAATTCTGAAAAGGAAGAATATTGAAGAGAGACTATTTCAACCAGATAATATGTACTATCAATTTAATTAAATGTGGGCATTATGTTTAGCCCTGTATTGACTGTATTAAGTTTTGGAGATAGGTATTTGCACCATCATTATACAGTCATGCTACTTTTATATAATTTGACATTTTCCATAATGAAAAGTTTTCTTTAAGGTGAAATTGGTGCATGAATAGTGAGAGATGTATAGAATAAAGCCCAGAAATAGATCCAAATACAAATAAGGATTCAGTAAATGATAAATGTAGCACTTCAAATCAGTGCAAAAGATTTGTTGCAATAAAAGGTGTTAGATCAACTGGCTATCCATCTGTAAAAAGGAAATGTGAAGCTGTATATCTACCTCATTCCTTATATCCAATAAATTCTGGTTGGAACAGACATAAAAGTGAAAGCATAAAATTACTACAAAAAATTACCTTTTGACAAGAAAGAAGCTATTTCCAAATGAGGTAGAGCAAGAATGTATACTCCTTCCCCAGTTTACCAATTTTTTAAACATGTAATTGGCAAACATTGTTCAGTGCACAAATAAAAACTACTAAATTAATATTATGTTAAAAATCCAACTCATTTAACTACTCAGAATGTATTTTAGAGTTAAATTGTTCTAGTGGGCCTATTGGTTTATTTTTTATTCAAAATCAAATCATCTGGGAAAGCCATGATGAGGTTCTTCTATGAATAAAAGACCACCGGGAACCCTCACATTTCACATCCTTTAATGTTCAAATTATTTATTTATGATATGGAGAAAACCTTAGAGCTTTTTATTTGTACACCCCTGGATTATCACATTTAGTAAATCATGACCTTATCTTGGCTGGAAGAGTGACTGCAACATAGAAACTGCAGAACTGGGAATTTTGGTCTGGAGGAAAAAACGTTTGGCCAGAGTGAGGGAAGGATGACATAATTTCTGTCATGACACATATAAAGGGTTTTTACATGGGAGTGAAATGAGACTTGCCTTGTGCTGTTCAAAAGGGCAGAATTAGGACCAATAGATAAAAAAACACAAACAAGTATGAGCCATCTATGCCTACATTGTTAAGAGTTCTTATCATGAAATGGTACTGAATTTTGTCAACAGCCTTTTCTTCATCTATTGAGAGGATCATACAGTCTTTGTTCTTGCTTTTATTTACATGGTGAACTACATTTATAGATTTGCATATGTTGAACCATCCCTGCATCTCGGGAAAGAAGCCCATTTGATTGTGATGAATTATTTTTTTGATGTACATTTGAATTCGGTTTGCTAGGGTTTTATTGAGAACTTGTGCATCTATAATCATAAGGGATATTGGACTATAGTTTTCTTTTCTTGTTGTATCCTTTCCTGTCTTTGGTATTAAGGTGATATTAGCTTCGTAGAATGAGTTTGGGAGGATTCCATCCTTCTCAATGTTATGCAATAATTTCTGCAGTATAGGCAAAATTATTAAAAGCCATATACAATAAACCCACAGCCAATATCATACTGAATGGGGAAAAATGAAAGCATTCCCCCTTAAAACTGGAACCAGACAAGGTTGCCCACTATCTCCACTTCTATTCAACATGGTGCTGGAAGTCCTTGCCAGATAAGATAAGAAAGGGGAATCAGGGGTGTCCAAACAGGGGCAGAAGAGATCAAACTTTCACTCCTTGCTGATGATATGATATTATATCTAGAAAACCCCAAAGATTCAACCAAGAGACTATTGGAATTGATAAATGAATTCAGCAAAGTCTCAGGATACAAGATCAATGCAACAGAAATCCCTAGCCTTCATATACACTAATAACAGTCCAGGTGAAAAACAAATCAAAGAAGCAACTGCTTTCACAATAGCACCAAAGAAAATTAAATATTTAGGAACACATTTAACTGGGAGGTGACAGGCCTGTATAGAGAGAACTAAAAAACACTGAGAAAAGAAATTGCAGAGGATGTAAACAGATGGAAAACCCTATCATGCTTCTGGATAGGTAGAATCAACATTGTTAAAATGTCTATACTACCTAAAGCGATTGACAGAATCAATGCAGTCCCTGTAAAAATACCAACATCATTTTTTTCAGATCTAGAAAAAATAATTCTATGCTTTGTGTGGCACCAGAGAAGACCCCGTCGAGCCAAAGCAATCTTAAGCAAAAAGAACAAATTGGGAGGCATCAATGTACCAGACTTCAAACTATGTTACAAGGCTATAGTAGCCAAAACAGCGTGGTACTGGCACAAGAACAGAGACATAGACCAATGGAACAGGACTGAGAACCCAAATATAAAACCATCCTCATACTGTCATCTGATCTTTGACAAAGTACACAAAAATATACACTGGGGAAAAGATTCCTTATTCAATAAATGGTGCTGGGAAAATTGGATGGCCACATGTAGAAGACTGAAACTGGATCAACACCTCTCACCTCTCACAAAAATCAACTCACAATGGATAAAAGATCTAAACCTAAGACATGAAACCATAAGAATTCTCAAAGAAAACATTGGAAAAACTCTTATAGATATTGGCTTAGGAAAAAATTTATGAAGAAGACCCCCAAAGCAATCACAGCAGCAACAAAAATAAATACATGGGACCTGATCAAATTAAAAAGCTTCTGCACAGCCAAGGAAACTATCACTAGAGTGAACAGACAACCTACAGAATGGGAGAAAATATTTGCATGCTACACATCTGATAAAGGGCTGATAACCAGAATATATACAGAACTTAGGAAAATCAAAAAGAAAAAATCAAACCACCCTATTAAAAAGTGGGCAAAGGACATGAACAGAAACTTTTCAAAAGAAGACAGAATAATGGCCAGCAAACATATAAAAAAGTGCTCAACGTCTCTAATCATCAGGGAAATGCAAATCAAAACCACAATGAGATATCACTGAACTCCAGTGAGATTGGCTCATATCAAAAAATCCCCAAACAACAAATGTTGGTGGGGATGTGGACAGATATGAACACTAATACACTGCTGGTGGGACTGCAAATTAGTACAACCTCTATGGAAAGTAATATGGAAATACCTCAAAGAATTAAAAGTAGAATTACCATTTTTCCCAGCAATCCCACTACTGGGTATTTACCCAAAGGAAAAAAAGACATTTTATAATAAAGACATCTGCTCACGAATGTTTATAGCAGCACAATTCACAATTGCAAAGATGTGGAAACAACCCAGGTGCCCATCAATACACGAGTGGATCAATAAAATGTGGTATATGTATACCATGGAGTATTACTCAGCAATAAGGAACAATAGTGAATTAACACATCTGGTATTTTTCTTCGAAGCGAAGTGTCACAGGAATGGAAAAACAAGCACCACTGGTACTCACCATCAAATTGGTACTAACTGATCAACACTTACGTCACACAGGGCAATAATATTCATCAGGGGGCGGGCAGGCGGGAGGGGGGTGGAGGGGATGGGAAAACTCTCACTGAATGGATGCGGGGAGCACAGTTTGGGGGATGACCACGATTGTAGCTCTGACACGGGCAGTGCATGGGCAATATATATAGCCAAAATGTTGTACCCACATAATATTCTGAAATTTAAAAATAAATAAATAAATAAAAATAAATTTTAAAAAATATTTTGGGAAAAATATAACATGTTCTGAACACTGTGCTGGTACATGTGTTAAAAAGATCAATATGATGTAATTCCTACCCTCCAGAATTTCATAGTGCAGCAGTGGAAGCAGATACATAAAGAGATAAATATTAATAACAAAACTGGGTATTACATCCAATAACAGATGCATACATCAGTTTCAAAGGTAAAACTGAAGAAGCAATTAAGTATCTGAGTTGGGGAAGGGTAGTATCCTGGAAGTTTTCCTAGAAGAGACTTTTTCTGGGGTTGGTATTGAAAGATCAACAGAAATTTATGGCGGTGTTTGTGGGAGAGACCAAGTAACAGACAGAGCTAAAGGGGAGGGATATATTCTAGGTAGAGGAAACCATATCTGCAAAATACGATACAGGATACAGTAAGCAGTTGATATTGTTGGTGCAAAAATTGTGATAAAAGCATAAACAATAATGGAGATTGAAGAGGTTTGCAGAGGCCAAAACATGGACTTTATCCTATTGGTCATGACGAGACAGTAAAAGGTTTTAGAGATTATGTAAAATAAAGAGGACATTTTTTGGTGGCAGTGAGAATTATGGAATTGAGAATGAGATAAAGACAAAAAGAACACTTAGGAAAGTTTTGCAATATTTCAGACAAAAATAGGAAAAGTAATAAAAATTAGAATGGAGGATTTGAATGATATTTAAACATAACAAATGAAAGACAGAGTGAATGTAGACAGAGAAAGAGAAGAATGTAGGGGATAACTGCCATGTTTGGGGCTTGAAAAACTGGAAAAATGATGATACTATATCAACAAAAACAGGGAATATATAAAAGAAACAAATTTCCTGGGAAATATTTGAGTTCAGTTTTGTACATTTTGAATATGGGTGCCT
Organism: Daubentonia madagascariensis; assembly: GCA_023783475.1. Classification (NCBI taxonomy): domain Eukaryota; kingdom Metazoa; phylum Chordata; class Mammalia; order Primates; family Daubentoniidae; genus Daubentonia; species Daubentonia madagascariensis. The sequence goes on along the minus strand of JAKFHU010002157.1, from coordinate 70,731 downwards.
GTGGTACAGAAAGAAAGTTAAATATGCAGGCTAGAACTGAGTAGAAAGGCCTTGATTTGAAAAATATTTGGGAATAACTTATGTATAAGTATTTATTAACACATGAATTTAAGGAAGAATGCTCAGGGATAGGATAGAGTACAAAAAAGTAATAGAGTGAAGAGACATCCTTGGAGAAATACGGAGAAATACCAACTATTAATAGGTAGAGGGGAAAAGAAGAAAATAAAAGGAAAGAGACAAAAAAGGAAATGTCACAGAGAGAAAAAAAATTGAAAAGTAACCAGGACAGCAATGTTTCCTATAGGAAGGAGCGTTTCAGAAGGAAGAAGCAAAGCCACCACTTTATAAACAAAATGAGATGAAAAGATTTCATTCTTAACAAAAATGTGAAGTATTTGGGCATATACTTAACAAGACATGTACAAAATATACATGAAGAAGATCATACATCTTTGTGAGGTATTCAAAGGAAATTATACATATGTGGACAAACTATGTTTTTGGAAGGAAAGACTAAATACAAATATATAGGATTAATTCAATTCCAGTCAAAATCTTAAAAAACTTGTTAAAATGATTGTTTGGGAAAAACCCAAGCCATTTTTCCTCTGCTCTAGCTCCACAACAAATACAGAAGACTGCTGTGACCACAAAGTATGTGTGGATTTCTCTCTACCAGCAAGCAAGCAATCAATTCTGTAGGGGACACAAACTGGGAATCCTCTAATTCAATTCCAATGCTATTTCCCTGGAGATAGTGTCAGACTCCACTGGTTGAGGGCTCAGTCCTCAAGACTGTCCCTGCCTTTAGACACCAGTCTCAAATCCAGGCCTCCAGAAATTCTGACCAACTGGCTTCAAGTTGGGGTTCCAATGACCCCTTCTTTGGGTTCAATTAATTTGCTGGAGTGGCTCACAGAACTCAGGAAAACACCTTTACTGGTTTATTATGAAGGATATTACAGGGGATATAGATGAAGAGATGCAAAGGGTGATGTACAGGAGAAGGAGCACAGAGTTGCTGTGCTCTCTCTGGGCACATCACCCTCCAGGAACCTCCACGTGTTCAGCTATCTGGAAGCTCTCCAAACCCAGTCCCCTTGGGTTTTTATGGACAACTGTGTCAAAATCTGATTGGTCTCCAGGGTATGGGAAGGAACCTTCCCTGGAATAAGAGTCTTTATGACCCATAATCAGAAAGACAAGGTAATATTAGAATCTGGCCTTGGGGTAGGTGAAAGGAGGGCAGAAGAAGGCCAAAGATTCTGTTTCCTGAGGCCTGCTCCTGAGGCCTAAAGCACCCAACGTTATAACAAAAGACTATAAAAAGAGCTATGGGAGTTATGATCCAGGAACTACGGATGAAAACACACACACACGTGTGTGTGTGTATGTGTGTGTGTGTATATATATATATAAAATGCCACAATGATTGTCTTTTATTTACCTATCTTTAAAATGAAAAGAGTGTGAGCTTATAATTCAGGCACATAGTCACACTCTGCCTAGCAGGTACCAAAATTCCAGACTCTCAGAAGGAAAGCAGGTTGTTCAGCATAAATCACATTATTTGCATAAACAGTCTAGGCAAAGTAAACAACCCTTATTATTTACAGAGTAATGGGAAAACTAACAAAATCCAAGTTCCCAGGTGACAGCCAAGAGTCAATCTTGCAAACAAGCCTTAATAAATATAGCTGTTTTAGGCCCTGCTATGTTAACCTTTGTCTGCACAACTAATCCTACCAACATCTAATAAAAGGGTAATAAGGAAATAGTACTACAAACTACTTTATGTTCATAAAGCCAGTAATTTAGAAGAAATGACAAAGTCCTCAAAACCCACAAATTACCAAAACCAAGCAAGATGAAATAGATAATCAGAATACTTTAAAAATCATGAAATAAATTGAGTTTGTAATTTAAAAGCTCTCAAAAAATAAGTCCAAAGTCAAGGATGGCTTCATAGGAGAATTTTGCCAAATATTTACAGGAGAATCACATCAATTCTATATAATCTCCTTCATAAAATACAAGAGAAGAGAACATTTCTTACTTCATTTTGTGAGGCCAGTATCACACTGACATCAAAACCAGACAGGCAATACAAAAAGTGAAACTGCACTCCAATATCTCTCATGAATTTAGATATAAAAATACTCAGTGAAACATTCTCAATCAAATCCAAAAATTTATACAAGATTAACTGGGATTCATTCCAGGTATGTAAGACTAGTTCAACATTTCAAAATCAATCAATATAATCCACCATATCAATGATCTTAGAACAAAAACTATATCTGATCATATAAACTGGCACAGAAAAGTATTTGACAAAATCCAACAATTCATGATTTTAAAAATCAGAAAAATAAAAATGGAGGGGAAATTTTTCAACTTGATGAAGGGCATTTATAAAAAAAACCTATGGCTAACATCACACTTAATAATTAAAGAATGAATGCATTCCCCCCAAGATAGGGAACAAAGAAAACATTTCTACTCTCACCATTCTCATTCAATATAATACTGGAAATTCTATCCACTGCAATAAAAAAAGAAAAAGAAAAGTGTCCCTATTTGTTGGTGGCATTATTGTCTGTGTAATCAATATCAAGGAATCTACAAAAAAACTCCAAGAACTAATAAATAAGTTCACCAAGGTTGCAGGTTACAAAATCAATATACAAAATTCAATCACATTTATATATACTAAAAATGAGCATGCAAAACCTGAAATTAAAACTGCAAAACCTTTTTCATGGTGGTGTAGGGGAAAAATATCTTTTCCTCTACCCACCTTAGGTTCATGGCTGAAGCCCCTATAGCAAAATACAGATTAACAAGAGAAAAGAATATAAATTTATTTAATAAATTTTATGTGACATAAGAGCCTTCACAAGGAAATGAAGACCTGAAGAACTGGTTAAACTTGTGTTTTTTCATGTTAGGTTTGATGAAGAGTGGAAAGTCATGGAGAAATATGATTGGACAAAGTGGGTATAATCTAATGGTAATAAATTGAGGGAAACTTGGCAAGGCCTGCTTATTCACATTCTTCTTTGTGACCCTTCATCTTCAGAGATAAGCATGTTCCTTTCCACAAGGTACAAGGAGGGCAGTTCTCACATGAAGGTCTTGTGACCTGTTTCAGGGGAGAAGGGCAAGGGAAGATCAGAGAGACCCTCCTGCTTCTGTGGTTTTCTCAGATTCCTTTAGCCTATGAAAGTCAATATGCCAAGTGCCATATTTTGGGGTAACAGGTTCTGAATTCCATCAGTATCAATGCAAATGAATTACTTAAGTATAATTATGTAAGTATAAACTTAATAAAAATATGTAGAATCTGTACATTAAAAATTACAAAATACTGAATAAAGAAATCAAATAAGACCTAAATAGATGCAGAGACATATCTCATTCATGGGTTGGAAGGCCCAACATAGTAAAAATGTTAATTTTCTCCCAATTGATGTCAAAGTTTAAAGCAATTCTTATCAAAATCCCAGAAAAGTTTTTGGTAAGTATAGACAAGCTCCTTCTAAAACTTATATGGAAAGGCACAGACCCTAGAATAGCTAAAAATATCTTTACAAAAAGGAATAAAATGAGAGGAATTACTCTACCTGATATTAAAGCTTATTATACATACATTAATGGAGACAGTGTGGTATTGATAGACAGCTAGACACATCAATCAATAGAACTAAGGACCCAGAAATAGACATGTACAAATATGTTCTACTGATTTTTCACAAAGTTTCAACAGCTATTAAATGGAGGAAATATAGCCTGTTCAGTAAATGGTGCTGGAATTACTGAACTTCCATAGGCAAACAAATAAATTGTGTCCTAAACCTCATACCTTACAAAAACTTAACTCAAAATGGATCAAAAACACAAACACATAGTGTAAAACTATGAAATATTTGGAAAACACATAGAAAAAAGTCTTGGGGATAGAGAGCTAGACAAAGAGTTCTTAGACTTGACACCAAAAGCATGATTTATAAAAGGAAAATTTGATAAATTGGACCTTATCAAAAATTTTAAAATTTATTCTGCAAAAGACCCTGGCAAAAGGCCAGTAAACAAGCTACAGACTGGGAGAAAATATTTGCAAACTACATATTTGACAAAGGTCTTGTATTCTCTCTATATAAAGAACTCTCAAAACTCAACAGTGAAAAAGCAATTCCATTAGTAAATGGAACTAATTGATGAGCACACATGTGCACAGAGGGAAGTAAAAGTCAATGGAAATCAAGCAGGGGGGAGGGGGGAGAAGAGGAGGAGAGGAGGGGCAAAAACCTACCTAATGGGTATAATGAACACTATTTGGGTGATGGGCACACTTACAGCCATGAATCAAGCATTTCAAAAGAAATCCATGTAAACAAAAACATTTGTACTCCCTTAATATTTTGAAATTTTAAAAAAATGGGCAATAGTCATAAAAAGACATTTTATCAAAGAACATATAAAGAAGGCAAATAAGGACATGAAAAGATGTAAAATATCATTACCCATTAGAGAAATGCACATTAAGCCACAATGAGAAATCACTTCACACCTATCAAAATGACTAAAATAAAAAATAGTGACAATACCAAATGCTGGCGAGGATGCAGAGAAACTGGACCACTCATACATTGCTGGTGGGAATGCAGTATGTTATAGCTACTCTAGAAAACAGTTTGGCAATTTCTTAAAAAGAAACATTTCTTTTAAAAAATGCGACTACCATATGACCCAGCAACTCTACTCTTAGGCATTTATCCAGAAAAATAAAAACTTATGCCCATAAGAATACCTACACATGATGAATAATAAAAAGACAAAGAATTAGAATATATATTTTCCCTAGTAATATATACAGATGGCCAATAAACACATGAAAAGATGTCCAACATTATGAGCCACCAGAGAAATGCAAATCAAAACCTTAATGAGATACCATTTCATACTCACTAGGATGATTATAATAAAAAAGCCAAATAATAACAAATGTTGTCATGGTAGTGGAGAAACTGGAATCCTCATACACTGCTGATGGGAATTTAAAATGGTGTGGCAGCTTTAGAAAGCAGTATGGCAATTCCTCAAATGGTTAAACATAGTTATTATTTGACCCAGCAATTCCACTCCTAGGTCTATACCCAAGGGAAATGAAAAGATAAGTCCACACAAAAACTTGTACACAATTGTTTATAGTAGCATTATTTGTAATACCACAAAAGTGGGAACAGCCCAAATATTCTTTAATGAATGAATTGGTTTTAAAAATGAGGTATGACTAAATAAGAGAATATTATTTGTCAATAAAAAGAAATGAAGTACTGATATATGCTACAACATAGATTAAACTTGAAAACATGCTAAGTAAAAGAAACCATACACAAAAGGCCACTGTCAAAGACAAAATTACTGAAAATTTAGTTAAAGATCTAACCAGCTTTTATTTGTAATTCATGAGTAAGGAAGTACAACCTCTATGGAAAGTAATACAGAAATACCTCAAAGAACTAAAAGTAGAACTACCATTTGATCCAGCAATCCCACTACTGGGTATTTACTCAAAGGAAAAAAAGACATTCTATAATAAAGACATCTGCACTCAAATGTTTATAGCAGCACAATTCACAATTGCAAAGATGTGGAAACAACCCAGGTGTCCATCAACACATAAGTGAATTAATAAAATGTGGTATATGTATAACATGGAGTATTACTCATCAATAAAAAACAACAGTGAATTAATACATCTGGTATTATCCTGGATGGAGCTAGAGCCCATTCTTTGAAGCGAAGTATCCCAAGAATGGAAAAACAAGCACCACTGGTACTCACCATCAAATTGGTACTAACAAATCAATACTTATGTCACACATGGAAATAATATTCATCAGGGATTGGGCAGGTGGGAGGGGAATGGAGGGGATGGGAAAACTTACACCTAACGGGTGCAGGGCACACTGTCTGGGGGATATTCATGACTGTAGCTCTGACTTGGGCAGTGCATAGGCAATATATGTAACCAAAATGTTTGTACCCCCATAATATTCTGAAATAACAAAATAAATAAATAAATATATAAAATAAAATAAAGTGAGAATTTCCACAGGGCAATGGAAATGGAACAGTGGGTGTTTTAAGGTGGGAAGAAGGAAACAAAACAATAGAAAAAAGCTGATTAGCATAGACATTTTCATGGTATTCACAAATGATATTTTGTATTTCTATGGTTTCAGTTGTAATATCTCCTTTTTCATTTCTGATTGAGCTTATTTGGGTCCTTTATCTTTGTTCCTGTTAATCTAGCAAGAGGTCTATCAATTTGTTATCTTTTCAAAGAACCAACTTTTTGTTTCTTTGATCTTCTGTATTATTTTCTTGTTTTTGATATCATTTAGTTCTGCTCTGACTTTGGTTATTTCTTTTCTTCTGCTGGATTTTGGATTGTTTTGCTCTTCCTTTTCTAGTTCCTTGAGAAGTGTCATTAGATTGTTAATTTGTGATCCTTCTGCCTTTTTGATGTAGGCATTTTAGGCTATGAATTTCCCCCTTAGGACTGCTTTGGTTGAATCCCATAGATTTTGGTACCTTGTGTCCCCTATGTCATTCTATTTGAGGAATCTTTTGATTTCCATCTTAATTTCATTGTTGATCCAATAATTGTTCATCAGCAGGTTGTCTAATTTCCATGACTTTATGTAGACTTGAGTGTTTCTCTTGGAGATGATTTCTAGTTTTATTCCACTGTGGTCTGAGAAGATACATGGTATGATTTGTATTTTTTTTGAATTTGTTGAGCCATGTTTTGTGGCCTAAAATATGATCATTTGTAGAGAATATTCCATGTGCTGATGAGAAGAATGTATATTCAGTAGTTTTGGGGTAAAATGTTTTGTAAATATCTGTTAGGCCCATTCATTCTAGAGTCCCATTTAAGTCCAGTGTTTCTTTATTTATTTTCTGCTTGGGTGATCTTTCCAGATCTGTCAGTGGAGGAAATGGATAATGGACAAATTCGTGGAAACACACAACCTCCCAAGACTCAACCAGGAATAAATGGAACTCCACAACAGACCAGAAATAACCAATGAGATTGAAGGAGCAATAAAAAATCTTCCAACAAAAGAAAGACCCTGGACCAGATGGATTCACAGCTGAATTTTCTCAGCCCTACAAAGAAGAGTTGGTACCCATACTGCAGAAATTATTCCATAACATCAAGAAGGAGGGAATCCTCCCCAATTCATTCTATGAAGCCAGTATCACCTCGATATCAAAGCCAGGAAAGGACACAACAAAAATAGAAAACTACAGACCAATATCGCTTATGAACATAGATGCAAAAATCCTCAATAAAATACTAGCAAACCGAATTCAACAGCACTTCAAAAAAAGAATGCACCAGGACTGAGTGGGCTTCATTCCAGAGATGCAAGGATGGTCCAACATATGTAAATCAATAAATGTGATTTACCGCATAAACAGAAGCAAAAACAATGGTCATATGACCATCTCAATAGATGCAGAAAAAGCATTCAAAAAAATTCAGCACCCTTTCCTGATAAAAAACCCTCAACAAACTTGGCATAGAAGGAACATATCTCAAAATTGTAAAAGCCATATATGACAAACCCACAGCCAACATCATACTGAATGGGGAAAAGTTGAAAGCATTCCCACTAAGAATTGGAAGAAGACAAGTATGCCCACTGTCACCACCTCCATTCAACATAATCCTGGAAGACCTAGCCAGGCCAATCAGGCAAGAGAAAGAAATAAAGGGTATCCAAATCGGGAAAGAGGTGGTCAAACTATCATTTTTTGCTGATGAAATGATCTTATATCTAGAAAACCCCAAAGATTCCACCAAGAGACTCCTGGAATTGATAAATAAATTCAACAAAGTCTCCGGTTACAAAATCAATGTACATAAATCAGTAGGATCCCTATACACAAATAACAGTCAAGCAAAGAGTCAAATCAAAGACTCAGTACCATTCACAATAGCCACAAAGAAAATAAAATGCCTAGGAATATACTTAACCAAGGAGGTGAAAGATCTCTACAAAGAGAACTACAAAATACTGAGGAAAGAAATTGCTGATGATTCAAACAAATGGAAAAACATATCATGCCCATGGATTAGTAGAATCAAGATTTCTAAAATGTCCATAATTCCCAAAGTGATTTACAGAGTCAATGCAATACCCATCAAAATACCAACATCATATTTTACAGATCTAGAAAAAAAAATTCTATACATTCTTTATAACCAGAAAAGAGCCTGAATAGCCAAAGCAATCTTAAGCAAAAGGAACAAATCTGGAGGCCTCACATTACCAGAATTCAAGCTATACTGCAAATATATAGTACCCAAAACAGCATGGTATTGGCACAAAAATAGAGACATAGACCAATGGAACAGAACAGAAAACTCAGACATAAAACCATCCACGTACAGCTTACTGATCTTTGACAAAGTATACAACAATATACACTGGGGAAAAGAAGCCCTATTCAATAAATGGTGCTGGGACAACTGGATAACCACATGCAGAAGATTGAAACAGGATCCATATCTCTCACCACTAACAAAAATTAATTCAAGATGGATAAAAGGCCTAAATGTTAGGCATGAAACCATAGAAACTCTAGAAGAAAATGTTGGAAAAACTCATCTAGACATAGGCCTAGGAAAAGAATTCATAAAGAAGACCCAAATGGCAATCACAGCAACAAGAATGGATAAATGGGGCTTGATTAAATTAAAAAGCTTCTGCAGAACCAAGGAAATAATCAACAGAGCAAAATAGACAACATACATAATGTGAGAAAATATTCACAAGCTATATATCTGATAAAGGGCTAATAACCAGATTCTACAAAGAACTCAAGCAAATCAGCAAGAAAAAAATTGAACAACCCCATTAAGAGGTGGGCAAAAGACATGAACAGAAGCATTTCAAAAGAAGATAGACAGATGGTCAATAAACATATGAAAAAATGCTTAACATCACTAATTATCAGGGAAATGTGAATTAAAACCACAATGAGATATTACCTTACTCCAGTTAGAATGGCTTTTATTAAAAAGTCCAAAAACAATAGATGCTGGCATGGATGTGGAGAGAAAGGAACACTTATACACCGTTGGTGGGACTGCAAATTAATACCACCTCTATGGAAAATAGTATGGAGATTCCTCAAAGAACTAAAAGTAGACCTACCATTTGATCCAGCAATCCCAGTACTGGGTGTTTACCCAAAGGAAAAGAAGTCATTTTATCAAAAGGACACCAGCACAATTCACAAATGCAAAGATGTGGAATCAACCCAAGTGCCCATCAATTCATGAGTGGATTAACAAAACGTGGTATACGTATAGCATAGAATACTACTCAACCATGAAGAACAATGACTTAATGCCTTTTACAACAATATGGATAGAACTTGAGACCATTATCCTAAATGAACTATCTAAAGAATGGAAAAAAACACCACATGCACCCACTATTAAATTGGAACTAACCAATAAGCACACATGTGCATAGAGGGAAGTATAATCCAATGGAAATCAATCAGAGGGGAGGGGAGAGGAGGGGATTGGCAAAAAGCTACCTAACAGGTACAATGAACACTATTTGGGTGACAGGTGCACTTATAACCTTGACTCAAGCATTACAAAAGCAACCCTTGTATCCGAAATCATTAGTACCCCCATAATACTTTGAAATCAATCAATCAAATCAAATAAAGAGAAAAAAGCCGATTGGGTGACTATACCAAGTAACAGTGTATTTTATATTTCAAGATAGGTAGAAGGGAAGATTTTGAATGTTGTCACCACAAAGAAATGATAAGTGTTTAAAGTGATAGACGTGGTAATTACCCTGATTTGATCATCACACTATGTACACATGCATTGAAACATCAAATTGTACCCCATAAATATATACAATTATTATGTGTAAATTTACAAATAAAAATTAAATTAAAAAGCTAAAAGCACTAAATAAAATAAAATAAAATAAAAATCCTCAAGTAAATAAAAGCTGATTGGTTAACATCAGTTACTTCAGGTTACTTTTTTTGTAAGGGTTAAAGTAGAGGAGACTTCTTTATTACTGTGACTCAGGTAGACTGGAATCTTCTCTTTTGGGGAAAAACTGTTCTGTTTGGAGATCTACTTACTTCTTTAAAGTTTCAGGTTGATTATGTGGCATTTAGCATGAGTAGCTCCATTTTGGTTTGGTCTGGCCCATCAAGGCCTAGTGCAGGATCTCAGTCCAAAACAAAGGCCTCCTATAATTTCTGTTTAACACCACACACTGCATAATTCCATTTATATGAAATGTCAACAAAAGGCAAATCTATTGAGACAGAAATTATATTAGTGGCTTCCTAGGGCTGGGAGGGATAGGGGAATTAGGGGGCAAAAGCTAAGAAGTGTGGGATTTCTTTTGGGGGTAATGAAAACATTCTAAAATGGTGATGGATGCACAGTTCTGTCAATAAGCTAAAAGCCATTGAATTATACACTTTAAATGGGTGATTTGTAGGACATGTGAGTTATGTCTCCAAAAAGCTGTTAAAAAAAAAGCAACTTATACAATAGATATTGACTTCAGAAAAGGGCAGAGTGAGGAGTTTTGTGAACTCATTTTATCTCTAAAAAATGAAAATATAGACAAAACATCTAAAATCAACCATTTCAAAACTCTGTCAATCAAAACCAAAGTGAAATTATCTATCCAGAAAAACTACTGACCTTGATAAGACAGCGGGGTCTGTGATCTTTGAACTTGGAGCTATTCCTACTCTATCTCCCTGCACAGCTTAGTCGTGTGGGTATCAAATGCAGGAAGTATTGTAGACAATGGAGAAATCTGACCATCTTTGGAGCTTTAGTAAAATCATATTATAATTTTGCCATTTCAAGAGTATTGTATAAATGGAATCATATAGTAATAAAACCCGATCTCAAAAGTTGCATACTATATGATTCCATTTATACGATACTCTTGAAATGACAAAATTTTATAAGAGGAGGACAGATTAGTGGTTGCTAGGGGTTGCGGAGGGGGCCAGAGGAAGGTGGGCATGGTTATGATAGGGCAACATGACAGATCTTTGTGGTTTTAGAACTGTTTAGTATCTTTATTGTGGTGGTGAACACATGAACCAGCCCAAGTGATAAAACTGTGTAGATCTTAATACAGATACACACACACACTCACACACATAAATGAGTACAGGTAAAAGGGGGAAAGCTGAACAAGATTGGTGGACTATATCAATGTCAATATTCTGGTTGTGATATAATATAGTTTTGTAAAATATTACTATTGGAGGAAACTGGGTGAAGCACACAAGGAATATCTCTATATTATTTCTACAATTGTATGTGAATTTATAATTATCTTAATAAAAATTTTAATTAAAAAATGAAGGAGATAGAGAAAGGGGTAGTGTTCTATGTGGGCAAAACAGTTATGTGGAAAGGTCTTAAGGCACCTTCGTAGAACTAAAGGATGGCCACAGGCTGGAGCAGAGCCAAAGAGGAGGAGTGTATCACAAAATGAAGGTGGAGCGGTAGGCAGCAATTAAATGATTCAAGGTATGGTAAGCCCTGTTTTGAATTTTAACCGTATCCACAAGAAGAGCTACCTATCAATCTAGTTCTCCTTTCTATAAATAATACTACTATTTTATTCTATACTGTTCTGTGCTTTGCCAGCTGACAACTGGACTCCTACCACCATCTCTTAACTTGCCTTCCTGTTGTCATTCCATAATCCAGTTTATTCACACAAAAAATTTCCAGAATTATTTTTCATATATTTCTATAATAATTTCTCCGTTAAAGAATTTATAACATCTTTTGCTGCCTATCATTAAATTTCAACTTGCAGCCCAGTATTTAGGTTTCCTTTCTCCTTTATATATTTTTCCAACTTAACTTCATCTTATTATTTTCATTATTCCTTTATGGGAGATGTTAATCACTGTACTCGCATCTTGCTCACTTCCATCTTCATGCATCTGCATATTCATTTCACCTATTCAGCATAACTTTCCTTCTTTTTACCAATTCACATACATTGTATCCGTTAATTCCTGGACCAAACTCTCCTAAATTGACTTTCTTGATCTGTCCCATACTACTTAGATTATTCCTTTATTTCATATCTTTTCAACAAGTCTTTGCATACACAGTGTACATTCACTGTATACTATATTATCTTGGCATTTGTTCATTAACTGCTAGGCAAATGTCCTCATGTTTCATATGCATGCTTTACCTTTTTGTAAATGGATTATGAATTATTTGAAGACTTCTTTTGTAGAACCCCCCAAAATATACAGATGTGCACAGAGATGGTGTAAATACTTAATAAATAAACAAATGAATCAATGATAAATCCATACTAAGACAGTAGCTCTCAATCCTGGCTGAGCATAAGAATCACCTTAGGCCTCATTATCAGAGATTGAATATTGGTATAGGGTAGTGCACTGACACTTATATTTTTATAAAGCCTCACAGGTGATTATTGTTCATAACTGGTATTGAATATCACTGATATAAGTTAAACAGACTTCAGGAATGAAAAAGGTAATGCATGGATTGACAAAGCACTAAAATGAAATTCCTATAGGGTGTCTTACTCTCTTCCTCTCCCTATATAAAGTTTTGGTTAACACGGCTTGGCAAAACAATAAAGAATCCATTCAGAAAAATCTGGCAAAGCTGTCCCTACTATTTCCAAACTCCCCTTTCTCTACTACTTTGCTTCTTTGACAGTTCCCAAGGGCCAAGTTGCAAATTGCCCCATCTCTTTTGTCAGAGGGATAAGATCTTATAAATAAATTTATATTAGGATGTTAGTGACTTAGGAATTAGCACTTTCTTGCTATATAAGCATTTTTAAAGAAGCTACATATAAAGGACTATCAGTGGTAGATCTCTCAAGGCAGGATCTTAGTCCATGTGGTACCTCCAGGGCAGATATTTTGAGGCATGGGAACTTCAAAACACCTCTCAAATCATACCACAAGCTACTGCATACACATATGGTGGTATTTATTAATATTTGTAATAGTGTCTGGAGGGAATTTAGGGAAAAAAAGGTTTAGTAGAGCTGGAATGGCTCAGAATACCAAAACATCATCACTAAGCTCAGGGATCCTTAGGAATTGCTAATGGGAAATAAAACTCATGTTCACATTGCTTTCAGTCACTATTGAATACTTACCTAGTGCCACGTACTGCATTATGATGCAGATACATTAATACTATGCCCTCAAGAAGTTGACAGTCTGATAGAAAGGAGATAGACATTTAAATGTGCATAAAAATAAAGAATTATATGTACTAAGAAAGGAAGTTTGCACTAAACCCCCTGGAAAGTAATATAGAAATGAGGCATTTGACCCAGAATGCCAATAATAGGGATTGGAGATCAATAAAAATTAATCATGTGAGAGAGAAATGGTGGATGGAACATTCCAAGCAGAGGGAACAGCATGTACTTAGTGGATGGAAGTATGAAAGAACATAGCACATGCAGAAAGCACAAATGTTAGAGTGTGGTTAGAGAAGTAAGCTGGAGACAGATGGCAAAAGGCCTTGTTTAACAAACTTGAGTAGTTTTAAATTTATTTTGAAGCTATGAGGATTTTAAGCAAAGAAATGATAATTAGATTTGTATTTTAGGCAGCAATGTGGATGGCAATTTGGGTGGGTGAGTTGGAGAGGATGTTTAGTAGAGACTTGGAAGATCAATTAGGAATCTACTACAGTCACAGTAATTGAGGCTAGAAGAGAAGAGGACCTAATCTAAAAGGCTGAAAAAAACCAGACATTATAGATGTATTAAAAATAAAGACACACGCATAAATACATACATACATATCAGCATATATACATATTTAATAGGTGGGATCAACTGGTCAAATGAGTGTATGAAGTAAGGAATAAAGGTGTCTAAGATGATCCCCAAGTTTCTTTTTTTGTTGGTTTTTTTGGGGGTTTTTTTGTTTGTTTTTTATATTTTATTAATTTTTTTATTTTTTAAATTTCAGAATATTATGTGGGTACAACACTTTGGCTATATATATTGCCTATGCATTGCCCGTGTCAGAGCTACAATCATGGACATCCCCCAAACTGTGCTCCCTGCATCCATTTAGTGAGAGTTTAGCCATCCCCTCCACCCCCTGCCCACCTGCCCACCCCCTGATGAATATTATTGCTATGTGTGATGTAAGTGTTGATCAGTTAGTGCCAATTTGATGGTGAGTACCAGTAGTGCTTGTTTTTCCATTCTTGTGTCACTTCGCTTTGAAGAATGGGCTCTAGCTCCAACCAGGATAATACCAGATGTGTTAATTCACCATTGTTTTTTATTGCTGAGTAATAGTCCATGGTATACATAAACCACATTTTATTAATCCACTCATGTATTGGCGTGCAGGCAGCCGATGGCGTTTTTCACCTCCTTCCCTGGGAGCAGTGAGGTGGGAGGACTCTATCAAACTGCCATTTTTAATTCCTGTCCAGAAGAGTCCCCAAGTTTCTTAACAATAGAATGGATGATATGATTCACCAAGATAAGGAAGAAACAGGATTTGGGGGAAAATAGTATAAGTTCTATTTGGGACATGTTGATTTTGAGTTGAGTATGGAATATACAAGTAGAAATGCCTGGTAATCACTTTGATAAAAGAATCTGGAGCTTAGAGACAAGTCTAAGATGAAGAGATTAATTGGAAAGTCATTAACATCAAGGTAGTGGCTATAGATGAGGTCATCTAGGGAATATAAAGTGAGAAGAAAGGATCAGGGATTCAGTACTGACTACAGTTACTCCAGGAGTGAATACAGTGGTCAGAGAGGTAAGAATAAATCCAAAAAGAATGATATCATAGAAAGCAAAGGAAGATGTTTTTGAGGAGGCAGTGGTTAATATCAGCAAACACTACAGATATCGATGACAAAAGAATTTCAACTGGTCTTGTCAACATGGACATCACTAGTAACTTTACTAACAGTCTTTTTTTGTAGCTGGAGCTAGAGACCAGATCCCCAAAAAGAAAAGAAAGAGAGAGAGAGAGAGAGAGAGAGAGAGAGAGAGAGAGAGAGAGAGAGAGAGAGAAAGTGAACGAAGTGAAGTGAAGATCAGTATAGATTTCTCTTTTAAGAAGTTTGGCTCTGAGGCCGAAAAAGTAAGATAGGATGATAGCTAAATGTAAAGTTGTGAGTTTTTTGCTTCGTTTTGTTTAAAGGGATAAACTGGACCCTGATTTAAAAATTTGACTTAGAGGAGGTATAACTTCAGGATTTTTTTAAGGGTCTGAAAAGAAGCTAGAAAAGAACCAAACCCCTAAATACTATGTTCACATTGATATGATTTTGAAGTAGGCAATTTTCCCCTTGTACATACAATTACCATTATTTGAAGCAGTTATGTTCTATAAAGTTGTCATAAACACTGAATAAGTGAATACTGAACTATTGCTCCTAGGGGAAATACTGAGTTAGTTTCCTGAAAGCCTCCAGCCACGTTTTCACCAACCAATCAATACATAATTTTGTTTTATGTGTGTTTCTGCTAAAGACACATTATTTAATACATATTGTTGATTTATTAACATCGAACTCACAGTCAACAATACAATAATTCATGCCTGAAGAAGCTTATCTAACACATGTATTTTCTCCATAAGGCATGTCACAACCTTCCTGCTCTTAGGAACACTAGATAGCACGTCAGCATTATGCTTGGCAATCATTTTAAACAGTCAAATCATTTTTAAAAAGCACGAAAATGCAAAAACTGTGGCACTAAACTACACAAAGGTTGTTTACATTATGAGAGCTGAAGCAAGAAGGCAGAGCATCACCTTGTTGGAACCGCAAGGTGATGCTCTGCCTTCATACTATCCAATGTGCATAGGAACATGCACATAGGGCAACTCAAATTTCTTATTACTCAGTGAATGTCTGTAAATGTCTGCCAAAGTGCCACAAGTATTGATTTGGGGATTGCAAATAAATTTTAGTGAGCAGAGGAATTTGCAAATACAGAAAATGTGAATAACGAGGATCAATGGTATATTCAAATAATTCAGGTATGGAAAGGGGGAAGGAGCCCAACAGTCTTTCCTGTCCCTCCCCTGAGTGCAAATTCAGAATTGTTCCCTGCTAAAAGAAAACAATGATCAAGCTATCTACAACTATATTGGAAAATAATATTGAAATGGCAGTAATCATTGGGAGCTAAGTTAAGAGGTCACCCACAGCAGGATCTTGTAAACAAATGTGGTAAATGGCATTTATTTCCAGCCTCAAACTATTCAGGTGACAAGCATCTCAGAGATTGTTTAGAGTAAGAATGATGGGATTTAAATAAAATTGATTTAAATCACTAATCAGGAAGCCTAAATTCAATCATTTTTCTAACTAAATTTGATCTAGCTTAAATATATACCCTTCACAATTCAGAACTAGATGTCAATTTTATTTTTAGAAAGCAGATAGTATAAATTTTAAGTGATTTGGCTTTATTTCAGATTAATTTGCTCCTATATCAGAAAAGTGAATTTTACCACCTAGTTATTTGTCAAACCTAATTTAGGCTAATACTGTGATTCAACATATTAATCCAGTATTAATTGGGAAACGATTCGCCATGCTATATGAGAGTAATTACTATCAAATGCAGCCAAAATTAAATAAAACAAGAATCTATTTTCTAAAATTTTAGTTACAGATATAAGCATTATTCTCAAAATAAAATTTTTAACTAGGCCAAATAGTTCAGTAAACTAGATTAGAAAAGGAAAAAAATGTTCTTTTAATTTGTGAATTCACAAATGACTTCTTAATTTAAAAGAAATATAAAGGAAAACATTTTCCCTACTTTATAGAAAATGTGTAAGTTACCAATGCTAAATCATCACACAAACATTCTCTTATGGATTCAAGAACTTAAATGATTTCTATCAGTTCATCCAATTAATTTCACTTATAATCATACACATTTCCTTGAATGGGTCCCCACTAAGTTAGATGTCCATGTCACAGTCAACTCATCTTTAACAATTAAGGTTGAAACTTTGAATCATATACTAGCAAGAAAACAGATTGGAGGTAAGTAGCAGATGACGCATAGATTATGAAATTTGTTTAACTAGGTTACATGAATGTATTATCTTAAGTGCTATGTGATTAAACACCTGCTTCTTTGTGAAAGAAAAGATTGCACATGACATTAGAATCACCTATAACTTTCTACAAATGTGAGATCTCTATTTTCTAACCAAATAGCCATTCGAACTGTGAAGAAAAGGAAAGAAAAGGTCATGTTAAAAAAAACCCCATGTATAAAAACTCTAGATTCTAATCATCTCAGAAATAAGAGAGAATAATAAAAATAAATAATACTACACACTATGTGTTTTTCACATCAATCCATTCTTATAAACATAGGAATGTTTCTAATATGTACATTTTACTTTTGTAAAAAAAATGCTTTCTTGTCAGAATTTGCTACTTTGAACCCTTACCGAGTATATTAATGTTCCACCACGTGACCTTGAAGATTTCCTTAATCTTTCTCTACCTGAGTTTCTCCATCTACAAAATACAAAAAACATAATAATATCCTTTGTCTACTCCACAAGGATGGTTCTTTTAGAAGTCCTTTAGAAGATGATAATTAAATTTAAATCAGGAATGGAGTGGGTCAATGTATATACTTATGAGAATGACAATTTTAAGAACTATGAAAATTGATTTTTTGCTTGGTTGATTTCTTATAGCTTTGGGGAATAATCTCTCTTTATATCTTCAATGAAGCATTTTATAATATAGATATTTGCATACAATGCATCTCCTTCTAGATTGTAAGCTCCTTGAAGACAGTAACATTAATCACTTATATTATTGTTTTGCACAGACTAGGCTTTCAAATTCTTGAATTGTACTAAGTTGCAAATTCAGGTTAAATCCTGCTATGTCCAATACCATTATGACAAAAACTGACATTAAAAAGCCTTAGAAAATTTAAAAAATTAATTATAGATTTTAGCAATGGTGCATTCATTAGGGTAGTATTTGATACAAAAGACCTCAACAAACAATAGGCATTCTAAAATGTTTATTAAATGAATAAATGAATCTGGATGGTGTCTTGGGTGGTATGTAGAATCCAATTTAATCTTTACATTTTTGTAGCAGTTGGCAATACTAAACATCACGTAGAAATTTCCCCACTGAGTAATTAAAGTCAACAACACTAACAGAGACAAATGGTCATTGGATGACTCCAGATGTGATCCCTGAGGACACAACATCACCTATGCAAGCATTCCAACCAACAATGCATACCTGAACCTAATCATGAGGAAATATCGGACAAACCCAAAATGAGGAGCACTATATTAAAAGAGGGGGAACTGCATTCTTTAAAAATGTTAATGCCATGAAGGATAAAAAACAGTGGTGGGAAAACGTTACAGATTAAAGGAGGCTAAAGAGAAAGACAACTAAATGCCATACCTAACCCTACACTGGATCCTTTATTAGAGGGGTGGATAAATGCTATAAAAGACATTATGGGGTAAATTTCTCATACACAGAAAACATTAATTTATTTGAAAACATTATAATATGAATGGCAGACTGCACAAAAGTATTATATCAATGTTAAATTTACGTAAGCTGAAAACTGTCCTGTGGTAATGTGAGAGACTACCCCTATTCTTAGAAATTACATAGTGAAATATTTAGGGGTAAAGAGCCTCAATGCAGTAACTTACCCTCAAGGGGTTCAGAAAAAAAGTTGTGTGTGTGGAGAGAGAATGAGTGAGGGCAAGAGAGAAAACAAATGATAAAACAAATGGGGTAATATAGAATCTGGGTTAAGAGTATTTTGTACTATTTTTATTTTTGTAAATTTTCTGTAAGTTTGAAGTTAATCTAAATAGGAAATTTTAAAAAATAATTCCCTCAATGCCTCAGAGTACTAGTTTTCTTTATATTTTTAATCTTACAGATGGAAAGATCTAGAGAAGACCCAGAAATATCAAATGATTTGTTCAAAGTCAGTCATTTTTTACTTGAATAAATCTGGCAAACTTTTTCTGAAAAGGATCAAATAGTTAATATTTTAGGTGTTGTGGGGCATACTGCCACTGTTGAAACTACTCAACTCTGGTTGCAATGAACAGCAGCAATTGGCATTAATTAAACAAATGGGCAAGGCCTATTTTCTAATAAAACTTAATTTACAAAAACAGTCTGTGGGCTGGATTTGGCTGTGTACAAAAAAAAGTTTGCCAAACTCTTATCTAGAGCAAGTGTCACAAAAAGGTTGAAAAAAAGACATTAGCAAATATGCTCAAGGAAAATACAACAAAGAGAAAGAAAGAGCTTGTGATGTTTTAATTGATTGTTTCTCATACACAGAAAACATTAATTTGCTTTACCATTTTTATTTTGAAATACAGTAGTTATATATTCATAGGAAGTTATAATAAAAGTATACAGGGAGGTTTTCCCCAATGGTAACATCTTACATAACTATAGTACAATATCAAAACAATGAAATTGACTACAACCTAAAGACCTCATTCAGATTTCACCAGTTTTACATGCACTCATTTGTGTGTGTATTATACACTCATTTGTATAGTTCTATGCAATTTTTCACCTATGTACACTCATGTAATTACCACCACAATCAAGACACAAAACAATTCCATCACCACAAGGCTCCCACTTTCTATCCCTTTATAGCCACATTCACCTCCCTAACTCCAATCCCTAAATAGAGGTAATCATTAATCTGTCTCCATCTATATGATTTTCCTATTTCAAGAATGTTGTATGATTGGAATCATATGATATGTAACCTTTTTAAGACTGGCTTTTTAAACTCAGCATGATTCCTTTGAAATTCATCCAAGTTGATGTATGTATCAATAATGTATTTCTTTTTATTTCTACATAGTACTCCATGGTAGGGGTGTACCACAATTTGTCTATTCACCAGTTGAAGAATATTTTGGTTAATTCTAATTCTTGGCTATTACACATAAAGCTTCTACGAACATTCATGTTGAGCTTTTTGTGTGAACACAGGTTTTCATTACTCTGGGATAAATGTTCAAGAGTTTAATTGCTGAGTTGTATGGTAAGTGTATGTTTGGTTTTAGGAAACTACCAAAGTCTTTCCAGAGTGACTGTAACATTTTACATCCCCACCAGCAATGTTTGAGCAACACAGTTTCTCCTCATTCTCACCAGCAGTTTGTTTTATCACTGTTTTGTTGTTGTTGTTGTTGTTGTTGCTTGCTTGCTTGTTTTTGTTTTAATTTTAGCCACTCTGATAGGTGTGTAGAGATATCTTGCTGTGGTTTAATTTCAACTTCCTTAATGGCTAATGATGTTGAACATTTTTTCATGTGTTTATTTTTCATCTGCATATCTTATTCAGTGAAGTGTCCATATCTTTGGTCATTTCTTCTAATTGGATTGTTTTGATTTTTTACTTTTAAGTTTTGAGAGTTCTTTGTATATTCTGGATACAAGTCCTCTGTTGGATGTGTAGTTTGTAAATATATTCTCCCAGTCTGTAGTCTGTCTTTTTATCCTCTTTATGTGGGCTTTTGCAGAGTAATATTTTTAACTTTGACAAAGTTTAATTCATAAATTTTTCCCTTTGAGGATCACACTTTTGGTGTTAAGCCAGACAACTCTTTACCTAGCCCAAGTTTTCAAGTTTTTTCCTATTTATTTTGTGATTTTATATTGTACATTTAAGTTTTTGATCCATTTTGAATAGGGTTTTTTTGTGTAAAGTGTGAGGTTTAGGTTAAGGTTCATTTTGTTGCCTATGGATGTCGAATTGCTCCAGCACCATTTGTTAAAAAGGTCCTTCCTTCACTGACTTCTTTTGCTCTTTTATCAAGAATCATACTTTGTGTCTATTTCTGAGTTTTCTAATTCTGCTCCGTTTATCTGTGTCTTTTCCTTCACCAATGCCACACTGTCTTGATTATCATAGTTATATAGTTAGCTTTAATACTGGGTATTTCTACTTTATCCTTTTTTTTCAGCATTATTTTAGCAACTCTAGGTCCCAGAATAGCTACAATAGCTACAAATTACTTGCTGGAGTTTTTATAGAGATTGCATTAAACCTATATTGCATTAAACCAATTTGGAAACAGTTGACATCTTTACAATTTTGTGTCTTTCAATTCACAAAAATGACATGTTTCTCCACTTATTTAGGTCATTTTATTTCTTTCATCAGCATTTTATAATTTTCAACATATAGGTACTATATAACTAAACATTTAATTTTGCTTAGAGACATTGTAAATGGTATTGTGTTTTTAATTTTGGTTTCCACATGTTCACCGTGATTGATTTTTGTGTGTTTATCTTGTATCCTGTGTCTTTTCTGAACTTTAGTTACAGGAGAGTATTCATAGATTTCTTAGGATTGACTATATAGACAATCATGTTATCTACAAATAGGGATTGTTTCATCTGTATGCCTTTTATTTGTTTTCCTTGCCTTATTGCCCTGGCTAGTACTTTTGGTGTTGAGAGTGGACATTCTTGTCTTGCTCCTGATCTTATGGGAAAATCATTCAGGCTCTTGCCAGTAAGTACCATGTTAGTTGTAGGTATTTTGTAGATACTTTTTATTAAGTTGAGGTAATTCCACTGCTCCTAGTTTGCTGAGAGTTTTTATCATGAATGGCAATAGGATTTTGTCAAATTCTTTTTCTGTGTCAATTTATATGATCATATTTTTCTTCTTTAGCCTGTTGATATGCTGGATTACCTTCATGGATTTTCAAATATTAAGCCACTCTTTCATTTCTGGAATAAGTCCCACTTGGTCATAATGTATAATTCTGGATTCAATTTTCTAATATTTTGTTAAGGATTTTTGCATCTAAGTTCATGAGATATATTGATCATTGGTTTTCTTTCTTTCTCTTTCAAAAATGTTATTGTTTTTGTCAGGTTTTGATTTTAGGCCTCATATATACTGGCCTCATAAAATGAATTGGGAAGTATGCCTTCTTTTTCTATTTTCTGGAAGAAATTGTGTAAAATTGATATTTATTCTTCTTTAAAATTTGATAGAATTCTCCAGTGAAACCATCTGGGTCTAGAGATTTCTTTGGAGGCATTTTACAATGCTGATTCACATTATATAGGACAATTCAGATTATCTATTTTATCTTGGTTTAGTTTTGGTAGTTTGTGACTTTCATGGAATTGCCCCAAAGCTGCTTCTTTTTTTTTTTTTTTTTGGTAGAGATGGGGGTCTCACTATGTTGCCCATGCTGGTCTCAAGCTCCTGGCTTTAAGCAATCCTCTTGCCTTGGTCTCCAGAAGTGCTGGTATTATAGGTGTGAGCCACCATGCCCAGCCTTGCTCCAAAGCTTCTAAGTTGTCTATTTTATGAGCATAAATTTATTCAAACTATTTCCTTGTTATCCTTTTAATGTTTACAGAATCTGTAGTGATAACTCTGTTTCACTGCTGATATTGGTGATAAGTGTCTTCCTTCTCTTTACATTTTGCTAGAGGTTTATCAATTTTATTTATCATTTCAAAAAACTGTATTTTGTTTCAGTGATTTTTTTCTAATGTTTTCTTATTTTCAATTTCATCGACACCATGTCAGAAAAAATGAAGTGCTGACACATGGCAGATGGGCAAAGTGTAATTTATGCTTCCCACTCAGCCACTCTGACATGAAGGAGGAGGCTAAGCAGAGGGCAGATTCCCACTGCCTTGTTTTTTGTTTATACTGGATGGGGGTGGAGGCTCAGCTCTCTTCTGGGTCTTGCTGACATCAGGATTGGGTGGGAAGCAGGATGCTGACTAGCTCTGTCTTGTACCACCGCATTCCACTTCTTTCATGCTGGGTGAGTTTAAGGGCTTAGCTCCTTACTGAGCCCCACTGACACAGATGGGGGTGGAAGTGGATTGTTCTGACTAGCCCTTCCTCACACCACCTTATTCAGTCTTGTTGATGCTGAGTGAGGGTGGAGGCTCAGTTTTCTGTTGGCCCCCATTAACACTATCCTGACAAGGGAATCAGAGTACAGCCTGCTTCCACTGAGCGTGTTGTTAAAAATCAGCTTCTTACTCAGGTTTGCTAAAACCTGCAGTACTGTCATAAGCCTTCACTAGGCAGAGGATGCAAAATTGGCTTTTTGCTTGGCTTTGCTCATACCACTGGTCAGGGCAATCAGAGTGTCATCACCTGTTTCCACTAGGTAGGAATGCGGGTAGAAGATTAGCTCTCACTTGGATCTACTGAAGTCATTGAAGTGAGCAGTTTTTTTGTGTGTTTGGCTGGAGTAGAGCAGATATTGTCAAGAAGATTTTCTGTTCTGTTAGGCTACCTCTTTCATGGGGTTTGGCTATGAGTAACAGACTTTTCCTGCAGCTTTTGTGTGTGTGTATGTGTGTGTGTGTGTGTGTGTGTGTGTGTGTTTGTGCCTATTGGTGGTTCTAGGCTGTAGGCTTCTCCAGCATCCCATCTGGGATATGTGAGAGGCATACAGGAAAACCAGAGAACTCACTGCTGCATTGTTCTTCAAGTCCTGAGATCATCAGGCAGCCTGCCCTATCATTTTTACTTTTCAAAATTGTCCTATGTCTGTTCGTTGTGTTATGTCCAGGGGTTTTTAGTTGTAAGAGGGAGGACCCGGGAAGAATGGGGCTACTCTATCTTGGCCAGAACTGGAAGCTCTTAGGATAAAACCATTAATTTTTATGCATTAATTATTGAATTCTCTTGTTTTTTAGTTGCTGCTATAGGTTTACCTAGATATACAATCATTATCATATACAAATAATAATTTTGCCTCAACCTTTCCAGTTTTTGTTTATTTTATTTTTGTGTCTAATTGCATTTGCTAATATTTATACAATGAAGTTAATGATAGAAGTGATAATGAAATATTTGTCTTTAATGAAAATGCTTTTTATTTCTCCATTACAGAGAATGGTGATCTTTTAATTTGAGAAAGAAGGTTTTTATTACATTAGGGAAGCATGCATATATTCTCAGTTTATTATGAAATACTATTAGGAGTGGCTGTTAAATTTAATCAGATTCCTTTTCATTGCCTGTTGAGATGATTATGTGGTTTTTCTTCTTTGATCTGCTAATATGCTGATAGATTTCCTAACATTGAATCAACTTTGCACTCCTATAATAAACACCATTTTGCTATGATACATTTTTCAAAATGGACTCTATTTTAAGCAATATTTTATTTAGGATTTTGTTATCCATATTTCTAAGTCATATTGGTCAATAGATTTCTTTTTCGTGTGTGCTGATTTTGTCAGATTTTTGTACCAGTGCTATACTGGCTTTGAGACAAAAAAAAATTTGAAAAAAATATAGATTCAATTTTAAAAGTCCAACATCCATCCAACAAATAAGAGTTTTTGAAAGATAGAACAGAAAAAATGGAAGGTAGTAAATTCCCAAACAAGTAACAGAAGATAATATCATATAGCTGAAGAATACAATTAAGGCCTACCAAGTACAGTGAATAAAAACAGATGCACAACTAAATAGAACCTTGTGAAATTTCAGAACACCAAGGATAAAAGCTTCCAAAGAGGAAAAACAAAACCAAAAAACACCTGCAAAGGAAAGGGAATTTATCTAGTATTGTACTTTTCATCATAATACCAGATACTACTAGCAGAGCAATACGGTTCTGAGGAAAAATGAATTTCAACTTAGATTCTTATACCCAGCCATGTGTTAAATAAGTATGAAGCAGAATAAAGACATTTCAGATGCGCAAAGACTCAAAAAATCTACTTCATACAAACCTTTTCTTAGGAAATTACTTGAGGATGTGCTCCACCAAAATAAAAGAATTAACCAAGAGGGAAAATTGAGATTCAAGAAAAAGTGGATCCAACCGAGGAGAGTAAGGTGGTAGGAAGTCCTATGCTGAAAACTATGCAACAGACTCAAAGCACCATTAGTTTAGAGTGAAGTAGGAGGATGGAGGTCCCCAGAAAAGAGGTACTTAGGGGAGAAAAGGGATTCTAGATAATTGACACTGTTTTTAAAAATCTGGAGTGAAGAAGGTTGTAAGGGTAGATGCAGCAGATTGTATTTTCCAAAAATAGCCACAGCAGTATTTCTGTGCTCTGACAAAACAATGCCATTCCCCTATCAAGATGTGAAGTTGATCTCCCCACCCCTTGAACCTAGTCAGGACTTTGTAATTACCGCAATGGATAGAAAGCCAGCAGAAGTGACACTGTGATTTCTGAGGTTAGATCATAAAAGTAGATATGGCTTCTTCCTGGCTCTCTGTTTCTCCCAGGACACTTGGTACCTAGCCACTATATTGTGAGTAAGCCCAGAGCACATGGAGAGACCACATGTACGTGCTCTGGCCAACAACCTTAGCTAAAGTCTCAGCTGGCAGGCATCATCAACCACTAGACATGTGGATGTATGAGCCTTCAGATGATTTCAGCTCCCAGCCTTCAAGCTACCCCAGCTGAAGTGAAACATAGACAAGGTAACTCTGCCAAACCCTACCCAAGTAGCAGATTTGTGAGCAAAACAGATGTCATTGTTTTGAGCTGCTAAATTTTGTACCAAGTTGGTTTTGTTTGTTTGTTGTTTCAGATCTAGTAGCTGGAATACCAGACAATGCAACAATGACAACAACAACAAAAAAGTAATTAGAAACTTTAGGAAAAATAAAAGGTTGTATAAAAAATTCCATCATAGTACAACACTTGGCTATATAGCAAATGATAGTCACCATAAGGTACAGATTTATTGATTTTCAATTTTTAAAAAGTCAACCCACAGAAAAGCTTAGGAGATTTAATTATGGTTATAGAATAGATTGTAAATGTTATCAATCCTGACAATATAAAAGTATAGATTACAGGAGTTGGAAAGTAAAATGAGGAAGAACAATGAGTGGATAGTTTGGGATGATAATATTATCTTAGAAAGTAGGGAGTCAGATATTGTCTACTGTTGATGGAGATAAATTCTTATTTATTATAGCAGAGAGATAATAGACATTTTCTTAAAATTAATAAATCAAAAACATGGGAAGGGGAATAATATATTTTTATGGATATAGAGGTAATTACTAGAAGAACTAAAGTAAGATAAAGTTAAAGATGATTTTCTCTGAGAAGTGGGAATAGAGATGGGGAAGAGTAGGGTGAGAGACAATTGTACTTTATTATGTCTTACTGTACTATTTAATTTTTTAAACCATTTGTGTTATCTAGTACAAGAAATGAGGAATGAAGTAGGTTCCCATCTTCTGAAAATTAAGTGTGAGGTGGAGATATCTCTTATGATAGACGGATAGAATCTGGAACATCTGATACAGTTTTACCCACATCTATATGTCTGGACTCAAGTATCTCCAGTGACCATAATAAACATATAGGAAAGACAAAAAGGGCAGAAATACAATAGTAGAACTTATGAAAAGACAGAAACCAAATAAAAATTTTATAGAAAGTACCAAATGATTCTTGAAGTGATTGAATCCAATCAAGTACAAGACATTTCCTAAAAGAATTTAGATAAAGAAGACCACATACATGAATATATGTTATATATAAAATTATATTTTGAAAGTAACAAACAGGTTTTAATTTTTTCCACTAGACAAAAATAGTTGAAACTTATTTAAATATAACTTTATATACACATATATGACACTGCTCTTACCTATCCTTGATGCATGAGCATATAGTAAAGTCAGAAACACTTAAGTATATGTATCCACGGGAGGAAATTATACTTACACATATCTTCATTTGTGGAAATATCTAAGACCAAAATTTGCAATGTGATTACAGATCTAAACTTTTAGGGTTTTTTTTTCCATCATAAAAGCCAAGTGTGTGCATATGTAGAAAAGCTGCCTTTTGTAATACATTTAGTGTTTGTTTCAGTTACAAATTCTGTGAGGTTTGTAATATCCTTACATGCATAATTAATAGGTGATTCCTTCTAATGAGCATATTCCTCTGTAATGGGTCAGGTCAGAGAGATGGAAGTTAGGAAAGATGTCAATTGAGGTATGAGTTTTTCTTTGCTTGAAACTAAGTACCCATATTTTATTCTAAACCTTAATGGGGAAAAAAACGTTTCTAACCTCAAAAATAAATATTATATTTCATCAGGCTCCTGATAAATGAGTATGCATGCATTTTACATTGAACAAAGCCCATGGGGGAAAATGCTATATTATCTTAAGAATAATCTTCAATACACTTACTGTTCATATTTCCAAGTTTACCAAGGGAAATTTAATTATGAGTCAATCTGTATAAGGCAAACTCAATTTTCATTATGTAAAAGACAAGAGGATAATAAAGAATACCTACAAGGAGATAAAAAATTACCATGGCTTCTGAATATAAATCATATATAATGTACAGAAGAAACAGAGATTCAATAATATAATATTTTCCGGTATAAACAAGTGTACTGATTTCTCAAGCACAGCCTTTGTGCTTTTGTCTGAGAAAAAATAGATCTATATGGCTATGTAGTGATTGGTAAAGGCGGCTAACAAGAAGGTTGTATACTAAAATTCACTGGGTCCTAGGTTTCTTGTGTCCCAGTGTGGCAGACAATAGGAATACTACCAAGGTAACACACTTAGCAATTAAGGGAAGAAAGGAAAATGGTTTCATCATTATCAATCTTAACTCTTTTAGCTAAGTCAGCATAGAGTTGCTGGCTAATGATCTACTTCTCCCCAAATAGTCTTCTTATGAAAAAGATACTTAATACTATTCTTGGCACACATTGCTGACAAGCCATAAAATATGGCTTTCCAAGGGGCCATGAATGTCAAGCAAGAGGAAATGTATAGGGACACTTCAGTAATGTTCACAGACAGAGAAGACAGTTTGAAAAAGACAGAAAAAAAATCACTGAAGAATATTAGTCAAGCAGATTACTATTTTATTTATTTGCTTCTTTTCTGCCAACAGGCAAAGATACTTCATGCAAAACTTTCAATATACTACATATAATTTTAAAAACTAAATTCAGAAGAAGCAATAAAAAATGAGAAAACTAATGAAGGAGAAAAAGGAAGTAGAGGGAGGAGGAAAAATGAGCAATAGGTAAGTTACCCTAGCCAATATTTTTCCAATGTAACATACCTAATAGGCTGAGACTGTTCTTGCCCCTCTTCTCTACTTGGATATATACTATTCAGGAGCACACCAAAAGAGAGGAGGATCAAAAGAACACCTCTTCTCCTAAAAGCAATCCTTGAGGATGAAAATCAAAATAACAAATTCTAAGAACCCATATTTTATCACTGCTAGATTGCATATACAGAAAAGTGACCAGGAAAAGCTTTGGAAAGGGATCCCTTATATTGGGCACCAAAATCTAGATATGACCCTTAAAGATGTCTTTCACACAATTACATGAAATTTCTGAAATCGATGATATATGGTGAAAAGTAAAATTTCTTGGAATTACTAAACCCAAGATAGAACACAGAGTATTAAAGGAACAAGAACTCAAATAACAAATATATTACTATTATATAGTATTCTGACTTTACCTGTTTGACGTTTAGTGCATGGTTCATAATGCCCAGGGTTAGCTTCTTTGCCCTCAGGTAGTTGATCCATTTTCTACTCAAATTTTTTCATTATATTTTCATTTCTATAAATTTATGGGGTACAAGTGTAATTTTGTTATATGCATATATCGCATAGTGGTGATGTCAGGGCTTTTAGGATATCCATTACTTGAATAATGTACATTATACCTATTAAGTAATTTCTCATCATCCACCCCCTCCCACCCTTCACCCTTCCAAATCTCCATTGTCTATCATTCCACACTCTACATCCCTGTGTACACATTATTTAGCTCCCACTTATAAGTGAGAACATGCAATATTTATCTTTCTGTGTCTGACCCGTTTCACTTAAGAGAATGGCCTCCAGTTCCATCCATTTTGCTGCAAAGGACATGATTTTATTTTTCGTGGCTGAATATTATTCCATTGTGTATATGTAGGACATTTTCTTTATCCAGTCATCCATTGATGGACATTTAGGTTGATTCCACATCTTTGCTATTGTGAATAGTGCTGTGATAAACATACACGTGCAGGTATCTTTTTGATACAATGATTTCTTTTCCTTTGGGCAGATGCCCAGTACTGGGATTGCTGGTAGTTGTATATTTAGTTCCTTGAGAAATCTCCATGCTCTTTTCCATAGAGGTTGTATTTAACACTAATTTGCATTCTCACCAACAGTGTATAGAGTTCCGTTTTCTCTATATCTTCACCAACATCTGTTATTTTTTGATTTTTTGATAATGACCATTCTGACTGGTGTAAGATGATATCTCACTGTGGTTTTAATTTGCACTTCACTTATGATTAGTGATGTTGAGCATATTTTTCATATGCCTGTTGGCCATTTGTATGTCTTCTTTTGAAAAATGTCTATTCATGTCCTTTGCCCACTTTTTAATGGAGTTATTTGTTTTTTGTTATTGTTGAGTTGTTTGAGTTTCTTGTGAATTCTGGATATTAGTCCCCTGTCAGATGCACAGTTTGCAAATATTTTCTCCCATCCTGCAGGCTGTCTGTTCACACAGCATAGTACTGATATAAATATAGACAAATAGATGAATGGAACAGAGTAGAGAACCCAGAAATAAAGCTACATATTTATAGCCAATTTATCTTTGACAAAGTTGACAAAAACATACACTAGGGAAAGAACACCTTTCTCAGTAAGTGATGCTGGGAAAATTGGATTTCCATATATAGAAGAATGAAATCAGACCCCTATCTCTCCCCATATACAAAAATCAACTTGAGATGGATTAAATACTTAAATGTAATGCCTGAAACTTATGCTAGAAGAAAACCTAGAGAAAACTCTTCTGGACATTGGTCTAGGCAAATAATTTATGACTAAGACCTCAAAAGCACAGGCAACAAAAACAAAAATAGACAAATGGGACTTAATTAAACTAAAAATCTTCTGCACAACAAAAGGAATCATATTTTCATTTTCATTATTTTTGAAGTCTTAAAGCTCAGATTGTTTGCCTCAATTATAGTAATTAAATGTTAGCTTGTAGAATGCCCTTGTGAAGTCAGAATAAGACACAGAAATACTGATTGCAGTATTTAATTCTGTAAGTATTTATAAAAATGGCTCCAACATTTAGAGGTTGTATAATCTTGCACAAGTTATTTAACCTCCATAAGTTTCATTTTCCTCATCTGTAAAAAGATATCACCACCTACCTCACAAGATTTTTGTGAGGATTGAATGAAATATAGTATGTAAGTCATTTAAGATAATGCCTGGCACATATCTGGTGCTCAGTAAATATTAGTTCCCTTCATTTTTCCACTCCCTACTAGGTACCTAAAAATGAGTCTCTTGCCCTCAAATAGGAAATTATTTAATTGAGAGGGCAGGAAAAAACACATCAAATAGATAGAGAAAAAAATTCCTTAAGGCCAGACCTAGATAAATTTATGAGAATTCTTTATGGACTCTACAGATTAGCATACAAGAAATAACACTCTCTCAAGAGTTCCCTACTTAGACAATGTAATACAGGGGTCTATATTTTTCCCATAATTTATTGCCTTCTTCTTGATATTTTCACCATAAAACAAAAGTCATTTTCCACTTCCACATCTTCCAAATCCCAGCCTTTCTTAATCTCAGGATCTCTACATGTGCTGACAACCATGACTCTCACAGCAACCAGTTATACAAACTTATTGGAATTCAAACTTGTTAGCATTTTATTTCTTTTTGAGGAAATCTATTGCCCTTATGTCTACGTAGGGGTGAATAGGGAATGAGAAGAGAAAATTTGAAGATGGGATGTGTGGGGAAGAGAGGAGGCTCAAAAGAATAGCTCAAAAAGTGGTTTTGATGTCTAAATTTTCCTTTGTTTTCAAGTTTCACTTTGGGTTTAAGCCTGTTTGAATGTGAGAAAAGAATAACCAGTTGCTACAGGCCCAGATCAGAGAGAGACAATGCTAAGCCAGAATAGTGAGAAGCAACTGCACACAGAGGAGATGCTGTCCAAAAAGCTGAGTTTCACTTCTGCCTCTGTACTTATTACCTATATAACTGAATCTCTCTGACCCTCACTTGCTTCATCTGTAAAATCAGGACAATAATATATGTGCTACTTATCTCACAAGATTCTTATGAAAGTCAAAGTCCTCTATAAACCACAAAGTTTTCTTATTCTCTGACCTTAGCCAAGGGTAAGCAAACAGCCATTCCTTTAATTTAATCCTTGGTTGGCTATAGCAAGAACAAAGCATGTTTTGGTAAGAGCAGCCTGTGCTAGTTGCAGCAGTTAGTACTTCTAAGCAAGGTGAGTGAGGAATGAGGGTAAGAGATTATGTTTTTCTTAATTTTCTTTCCAAAATGAAAAAGAGAGGAATACCATAAAGGGGATATTCACACATAAAGACAGCCTTTCCTCTAAGAAATAAAGACTTAGCTAGGAAAAACTAAAAGCATAAAAACAATAATTGTTCTATATGTTAGTTCTCAGGCAACACAATCTCACTGTCTAAAAATAATGTGGTTATTGTTAAAGTCTGATTCCATCTGTGGTAGACAGAGTAACAGCCCTCCAAAGATGTTCATGAGACTATGTTAAGTTACATGGCAATGAGGAATTAAGGTTGAAGATTAGATTATATTTATTAATCAGCCGACTTTAAGATAAGGAGATTAACCTGGATTATCTTCATGGGCCCAAAGTAATCATAAGGGTCCTGAAAAGTGGAAGAGGAAGGCAGAAGAAGAGAACCAGAGACACAGCAGCCTGAGAAGGATTTGGCCTGACATTGCCGGTTTTGAAGATGAAGGAAGGGGACAATGGACCAACTAGTGAAGGTGTCCCCTAGAAATTGGAAAAGGTAAAGAAACAGATTCTCTCTGAGAGCTTTCAGAGAGAAATTACTTGATTTTAGCCCAGTGAGACCCATTTCAGACTTCTGACTTGCAGAACTGTAAGATAATACATTTGAGTTGTTTAAACCACTATGTTTGTATTAATTTGTTACAGCAGCAATAGAAAACTAATAAAAATTTTGGTACCTGGGAGTGGGATGCTGCTGTAACAAATACTTTAAAAATGTGGAAGTGGTTTTGGGATTGGGCAGAGGGAAGAGGCTGAAAGATTTTGAGGAGCATGATTTTTAAAAAAGCCTACATTGTCTTGAACAGATTATTAGTAGAACTATGTATGTTAATGACTCTACCAGTAAAGGCTCAGAAGAAAGTGAGGAACATGGTAGAGAAGATATATATAGATAGATGGATAGATATAGATATAGATATAGATACAGATATAGATATAGATTGCCTTGAGGAATAGCTAAATCATTGTGAACAAACTGCAAGAAGAAATATGGACATTAAAGGCACTACTAGTGAAGGCTCAGAAGGAAATGAGGAACATCTTACTGGAAACTGGAGGAAAAAGAGTCATTGTTATGTAGTGGAATAAGACTTAGTGGAATTGTGTCCTGCAGTTATGTGGAAAGCAAAATTTGTAAATGGTGAAATTGGACATTTAGCTGAGGAGTTTCCAAGCAAAATATTGAAGATGTGGCCTGGTTACTTCTTGATGCTTATAATAAAATGTGAGACGAAAGAGATAAATTGGGGGGAAAATTATCAAATAAAAAGGAACCAGAACATGATGATTTAGTAAATTCTCATTCTATCCATATTGCAAAGGATGATAAAATTAAGAGATTAACTGTCAGGAAAGCGTGGTATCCAGAAAATGCAAGTATGTTGCTGCTGCACAGTCTTTTACTAATACCTCAGAAAGATTAAAAAGTCAGAATATTTAGTCATAGGAAAGACTCTTTGAAGAACTTAAATGTATGACTCGTAGATCCCCTCAGCCATCTCAATAGACGCCAAAGAATAAAAATGGAATTATCTAGGAAAGATCTGTGGATGAACCTCTTATCTAATAAAGTGAATTTCTATGACATGCATGGGAAACCTACAAGGTTTGTGAAAATTTCATACCAGCAGAAACACTACCAGATTGGACCAAAAGGGACAGAATATGAAACAAAAGGAGGCTGTCGGGCGCTCAAAAATTCTACAGGCAGAAAACAGGCTGACAAAACTACTCAGCTGCAAACATATGTTACCCTTCACACAAAAGGAAGGATGATACAGGAGATGGAGACTCCAGCCCAGAAGGTTAAGCTGATGAGGCAAAGAAATGAATTTTCATTTAGTGTAGAGCCTCCAGAAAGGAATGCAGCCCTGCCAACACATCTTGATTTTAGTCCAGTGAGACCCACTTCAGACTTCTGACCTCCAGAACTATAAAATAAATTTGTATTGTTTAAGCCACTAAGTTTGTTGTAGTTGGTAACAGCAGAAATATGAAACTAATGAAATATCTAAAAGAAAGAATAAAATATATGAGTCCAAGCCCAGACACAAATGGATGACCTACCTTGATCCTAGAGAAAATAATTTCTACTGGTCTCATGACTACTACTCGTGGACCATTTGATTGTGAGATGCATGGTAAGTCATTCTGTCGGTGTTTTCTTTAATGATAGGCACATGCTAGACATAACTCTGAAGGAGAAGTCTCTAAAAAGGCTGAAAGGCCTGCCTTCCCTTTCTCATTTTAAGTAAGGTAGCAAATTTGAATGGAATACCTTTATAGTCTGGCTGTTCAAATGATTTTCCTAGATCTTATCTTGGTTCAGGAAAAAATAGTTGTTTATTATAAATAACAAGAGTCCTAAGCCCTATCAACTTTCAGATCTCCCAATCATAAGTGAGAGACTAAAGGATCATGAAATTTACTATTTCTGGGTGCTGCTTCCTAGACTCAGCTGTGACTTAATAAGCGGAAAGTGCATTTTCATCCCCATCACATTTTCTGTTCCAGAACCTGAAGATCTGAAGGCAACCGCGATAAGACAGAGATACCTAGAGGCATAGCAACCAGCTTGCAGTCATGAGAAACATTAAATTTAAATTAGGATGATATTTAAGAAAGAAGCCTAAGTCCTTGACATCCTTGAGCAGCTGCACTAGCTCTAAAACTACCTACTACCAAACTATTTTGTTATGTGAGAAAAACAAATGTCTATTTGTTTAAAGCCAATTTGAGTTACTATACTTATAGCCAACGTATTCCTGGCTGATATGAAGAGATCTTGAAGAAGAGTAAAAGGAGAAGAGCTGAAGTCCCAAGAGCAGAAAACCCATTAGCAGTGTCAGAGAGCCTATTTTTAGGAGTATCTCAATACCCTAAACTGTACCCCACTATTCTATCAAGGCATAGACAAAGATAGATTTTGACCAAATAATAGGACTTTGGTATCAGAATCCAAGTGAGTGGATTTTTTAAAAGTAAAAATCTTTAATAAAGGCAGTGTGAAATGAATGCAGGAAGAAGAAAACGATCTGTGTTCATGAGGTAAACCTAAAATGAATTGTTGCTAGGGGACCTAAAGGTCACAATGTGCAAATAAAGAAAAAGAGCAAGTAGATGCAAATAAAAAGAAACAAATCTTATGAAACTACAAACTAAGAAGTGTTCTAAGGCCAGATCATTCTTTTACTGTCAGAAAGCTAGATGGCTTTCTAGTGAATTTTTAGGACACGGTCCCATGTAGCTAGAAACAATGGTATCTCTGATACTTCCCATGGAAGCCTACCCACAACCTAATTATTTCTATAGACAGGCAGAATAATCAAAGCTCTTTTTCATTCCTTTTCAAAGTATATTTATCATACCAATAAAACCTTAGCAAATAATAAGGGTGAATAACAGCTCTCACAGTCATGTAATCTGTTCAGCATTTAATATTTTATACAGTATTCTTTTTCAAATGTCTGTATTCGGAAATAAACTTCTGACTACCTGTCCTTTGTTGTTTTTGTTTATATTGCTACCGCTGCTTTGAACCAACAAGAAAAATAGAAATAATTACTGTGGGTTTTTTCTTTCAGTTTGTGCTTAATTTAGCTCATGATAAGCAACATAAGGACATCAAGAAGAATTGAATTTAATGAAAAATAAAATCTATTCACCTTTATGTCCTAAGCTTGTAGTCTGCTTTCCACTCTCAGATTTACTCCCAGAGGCATGGGACCAGGGCTGCTGTGCTCCAGAGGAGCTGAAAAACTCCCCACCTCATTAATACATCAATAAAGGACTTGAAGGTTTCATCAGAAAAGTTTGCCATAACATCAGTGTCAGATTGGGTCAATTCCATTTGCTCATTTTTTAATCCCCAAGGCTTCTCATCAGATGGCCATCACTTTGCTTCCTCAGGAATACTACACCCTAGATTTTAGAATGCATTTATTGTACAGCTGACAGGGGTGAGTGGTGGCAATGTCATTTCATAAACAAATAAACTATCAAACTTTAGACTCTCTTCATTCCTAAAAAAAACTGTGGTCACTAGATATTGGTATGCCTGTCCTGGGGTGGAACTTTGAGGGGAAAGAAGGGTGCAGAAAGAGATTTCAAGCAAGCACAAGAAAGAGATCACAAAAATGATAGATTTCTCTCCAAAAACTAAATTGGAAAAAACATCTCTCAGATTACTTACAATGGATGAAGACAAATTGGCTGGTAGAGAGTTTGTTATGCTGGTTGGAACTTAGTTTCTATACTTTAAGAAGGCAAAATTGGGCCAGAGGAGGTGTCTCATGCCTGTAATCCTAGCACTCTTGGAGGCCTAGGCAGGAGAATTGCTTGAGGCCAGGAGTTCCAGACCAGCCTGAGCAAGAGCAAGACTGTCTCTACAAAAAATAGAAAAAAAAATAGGCAGGTGCCACCACCTGTAGTCCCAGCTACTCAGGAGGCTGAAGCAGGAGGATCACTTGAGCCCAGGAATTGGAGGCTGCAGTGAGCTATGATGATGCCACGGCACTGTAGCCCAGGAAAGACCATATCTCAAAAAAAAAAAAAGAATGCAAACGATTTGTGAAAAGTAACCATTGTTTCTCTCCCATAAACAACGTTTTGTTAATAAAGCTAAGCCTTAATCACAAGAATAAAAAATTATATAACCTGGTGCCACTAACTAATAAGCCTATACCCAATCTTCTGGGCTGTTAGCCGAAACACTGTCATTAAAGGATTACAACATATATGAAGGAAAAGGGAGAGAGGATGGAAAGAGAGAAACAGGTTACCAGCCTGAGCAACATAGCAAGACCCTGTCTCTACAAAAAATGCAAAAATTAGCCAGGCATGGTGGCATGTGCTTGTAGTCCCAGCTACTAGGGAGGCTGAGGTAGGAGGATGGCTTGAGCCCAGGAGTTTGAGGTTGCAGTGAGCCACTGCACTTAATAACCATACCTTCTGCACAGGAGTCTGATAAAGTTTAAATGAGCTAATATGTGTAAAAATATACTTACAGTAAGCATCAAATAAGTTTAATACAAATTTAGATTAATTTTATATTCTGATTAACTGAATATCAACAGAAATCTGTGCTTTGAACATTTTTGTTAAATATATTTAAAGGTATACTAATTTATTTTTCTGACTTAGGGGATACAATTAAACTTTGAACATGGGTTTCATTTAGGCTGATTTAACATCCAAAATTTTATCAGGTAGAAGGGGTACAGAAATGGAAGTAAAGACAAAAACAAATTATTAGAATCCTCCAGAGAGAAAGCACCATCGTTTCAAATACTCAATTCACTGGGGCTAAATTCCATCCAGATTTAGGGGAAAAGTGCTGAACTTCACTCTAGGTTATAGATGGTTGGGGGTTGGGTTTGGGGTCATAAGAGGCTATCAGGGCTCAAGCCAAATGGCATGTCACATAATAATAGTGGAATTCTAAACCAAAACACATATCTAGTCTCATGTTAAGACTAGATGGTAGAGGTATAGGGGAGGGCTATGGCTTTATATACAACAGTACCCAGGATTCATTCCTCCAAGTCATACTTAATATCAGGTCTATGGCAGTCAGACCAATTATAGTTCTTACCCACTAGTGGAGTGGATGCTCATTTATCCTCTTTTTCTTGATTAAGATTAGGTCAGCAACTAGACAGGGCTGAGCCCACAGGGGATGTGCATTGGTGCCAACAGCTCAGCAGGTCTAGGAAAGGGTTGAAAAATATAGTATAGTGAACACTAATAATACCTGATAATTCAATCTTTTGTATGTAAAGTCATCATTCCAAAAAATTCTAATTTTACACTATTGAAGATGGTAGATTCATATCATGCAGAACATTTGATGGAATTTACAGTAATACTAGTTTGTAGCTTAGAAGTTAGTTTCTTAAAAATTTATCATTTTGAGGAAACTAGCATATAAAAACAGTTACCAGAACTATGTTAAATGCTTTACATTCATTTGTAATTAAATCAACTCAATAGCCCCATTAGGTAAGTATTTATGTCCATTGTACAAATAAAACAAAAGCTTACAAAACTTACCTGAGATCACACAGCTATTGGAGACAGTTCTATTAGCATATACATTTTTCTCTTATATGAAAATAAAACATTCTCCTGGAATTCAAGAGCTACAGAAAAACTCAGACAAAACTTAGTCAAAACATCCCTGCCTCCCCCCTTTTTTTGGGATAGGGTCTAGCTCTGTCACCCAGGCTGGAGTGCAGTGGCACCATCATAGCTTACTGCAGCCTCGAACTCCTGGGCTCAAGTGATCCTCCTACCTCAGCCTCCCGAGTAGCTGGGAGTACAGGTGTGCACCATTATGCCTGACTAATTTTTTAAAATTTTTTAACATTTTTGTAGAGACGGGGTCTCACTATGTTGCCCAGGCTGTTCTCAAATTCTTGGCCTCAGGTGATCCTCCTGCTTCAGCCTCCCAAAGTGCTGGGATTACAGGCGTGAGCCACCATGCCTGGCCAAAACCCCTTGTTTTAATGATGAGGAAATAGAGGACAAGTCAAGTCACTTGTTCAAGGTCACATAATTCATAGGAGAGATTGGATTAATACTCAGGTCTCCTGACTTCCAGTCTAGTGCTCTTCCCTTACTGTGTACATGGATTTCAGTTAACTTAGGTTTATTATATGTTCAATTTATAGGAGGTGTTTATAAAATCCTATGAATCGTGAATTTAGTCACTCTGGAATATGTAATAAGCAGATTATGTGATGACTTTCCTGTAAATGGTCACAGTAATTGTTTGTTTTTAGCCTAGTGAAATGTAGAACAAAAAGAAGAGGATGACAAATTTTAACAGATAGTAGTAGCTATTTTGAGCAAGATCAATGATCTGTTTAATATCTTCAGGACTGAATTGAAAATCTTCCTTTTGTAAACTAGTAGATATATTGAAAGATTTATATGAAGAATTTAAGCCAGCATCCTGATCTTCATAACATCTTTCAGAAAGATACTTCAAAAAGGTAAGGCTTTATGCTGAAATGCATAGGAGCTTTATTTCAAAAGAATTTTTATGTGATCTTTTTGTTTCTTTTAATACTTTATTATGAGAATTTTCAACTTTCACAGAAAAGTTGAATATAGTATATGAAAATCCATATATCCACAATCTAGTTTTATAGTGTGTATGTATACATGTATATGTATATTTGTGTGTATATATAAATGTATGTGTGTATGTGTGTAGCAAATATAAATGTAGCAGATAGATTCATATTGATATATATGTGTGTGTGTATAATATGAATGTAGGAGATAAAATATTTGGGAGGTTGAACTATTCAAAATGAAGTTGCAGACTTCATGATATTTCATCCTAAATACTATCACTATATCTCCTAAGAAGATACCTAA
Organism: Daubentonia madagascariensis; assembly: GCA_023783475.1. NCBI lineage: Eukaryota > Metazoa > Chordata > Mammalia > Primates > Daubentoniidae > Daubentonia > Daubentonia madagascariensis. The sequence goes on along the minus strand of JAKFHU010002157.1, from coordinate 31,795 downwards.
CCAAAACAACATTATCACACCTAGGAATGTTAACAATTATTCTCTCATCTAGTGGTTCTCAAACTTCATCATGAATCAGAACCACTGGGAAGGCCTGTTAAAATACACATGCCTAGGCTCTATCTCTAGCATTTTTGATTCTGTAGGTCTAAGGAAGAACCTGAGAACTTGCATTTCTGACAAGCGTAGAGGTAATGCTGATGCTGCTGATCAGATGTCCACACTTTTAAGAACCAGTGCCCTAATATTTACTACCCAGTTCACATGTAAATTTTCTGAATTGTTCCCCCAAATATATTCTTTAAATTTTTCATTTTGAAATAAGTGTAGATTCACACAAAGAAAAATAGTACAGAGAATACAAATAAGTATATATAATTGTATTGATGGGCCTATAACATGTAAAATGTATAATATTTGACTATAGCAATACATAATATGTGGATGGCAGCAGAGATGTATTAGAGTAACGAAATGATACCAGATGGTAACTCAATTGCACAGGAACAAATGAAAAGAATCAGAAATGGTAAATAAGAATGCAAATATCACAAGTTCTATAAATATATGCATACTTTCTTTTCTCAGCTTCTTTAATAGACAAAATTATATAAAGTAATAATTATAATAATGTATTGTTTGGTTTCTAATGTATATAAATGTAATATATGTAACAGTAATAGCACAAAAAAGAGTAAGAGAGAATAAAGCTACATAGGGGTAACATTTGTGTATCTCACTAGAATTAAGTTAGTATTAATATAAATCTGAAGTACATTTTGAGAAATTAAGATATATATGGTAAAACTTAGAGCAAACACTAAGAAAATAACTAAAATATACATAATGGGAAAACTATTAAAGAAATTAAAATGTTACACCCAAACAAATGTTTACTTAATGTAAAAGCTAACAGTAAAGGAGGAATAGATGAACAAAATAGATATGAGATGTATAGAAGACAAAAAGTGAAATGGCAAACACAAATCCAACTATATAAATAATAATATTACATGTGACTGGATCAAACAATTCAATCAGAAGGCAGAGATTGTCAGACAGGATAAAAAACAAGATCCAAATATGTGCTGTATATGAGATACACTTTAGATTCAAAAACACAAGAAAGTTGAAAGGAAGAGGATAGAAAAAGATATCTCATGCAAATAACTAACATAAGATAGAGTGACTATACTAATATCAGACAAAATAGACTTTTAAAAAATGTTACTAGAAATAAACAGGGATGTTTTATAAAAATGAAAGGGTCAATCTATCAGGAAGTTATAAGAATTATAAACATATACACACCTAATAACAAAGCCCCAAAACACATGAAACGAATGCTGACAGAATTGATGGGAGAAATAGAAAATCGAACAATAATATAGTGGAGTCTTCAATATCCCACTTTTAATAACGTATAGTACAACTAAGCATAAGATCAACAAGGAAATAGAAGACTTGGAAAACCCTACACACAAACTAGACTTAACAGGGATCTATAGAACACTCTACTCAAAAATAACAAGATGCACATTCTTCTCAAGCACACATTGACAGACCATATGCCAGGCCATAAAACAAGCCTCAATACATTTAAAAGGACATAACATAACATATAATGTTATGTTTTCTGATCAAAGTGGAGTGAAATTGGAAATTAATAATAGAAAAATATTTGGGTAATTCACAAATATATGGAAATTAAACATGCCATTAAATAAACAAGTCAAAGAAGAAATCACAAGGGAAATTAGAAAACACATTTAGATGAATGAAAATGAAGGCCCAATATACCAAAACTTGTAAAAGAAAATATATCCACACAAAAACTTCTATATGAATGTAAATAGTAGCACAATTCATAGTAGCCAAGAAATGGAAACAACTCAGATATCCATCAACTGATGAATGGATAAATGTGGCGCATCCATACAATGGATACTACTCATCCATAAGAAAAGAATGAAGTGTAGATACATGCTACAACACGGATGAACCTTGAAAACATAAGTAGAAGAAATTTTTCACGAAGGACCACATATCATATGATTCCATTTATAAGAATAGGCAAATCTATAGAAATGTAAAGTAGATTAGTGGTTGCTAGAGATGGGGAAGAATGCAGGTGGGGGTATTTGGCTAAGGGATGTGGTACTTCTTTCTGAGCTAATAAAAATGTTCTAAAATTGATTGTGGTGATGGATGCATAACTATCATTTTACCAAAGCCCATCAAAATGTACCTTTTAAATGAGTGAATTGTGTGGTATGCAAATTATTTCTCAATAAAGCTATTAATAATAGTACAGACAGGTCCTGAATACACTTCCCCAATGATTACATTTTACATAACTATAGTACAATAGCAAAATCATGAAATTAGCATTGGTACAAAGCGTGTGTATAGTTTTATACCATTTTAACATGTGTAGGTTCATGTAATCACCACTGTAATGAAGGTACAAAACTATTCCATTACCACAAAGATCTTTCACATGCAAACCCTTTATAATAACAACATTTACTTCCCTCCCCCCAACATTCCTAACCCCTCGTAATAATAATCTCTGTCTTTTTAACTTTGCCTTTTTGAGAATGCTATGTAAGTGGAAGCATAAATTATGTGATCTTTTAAGATTGGCTTTTTCACTCAACATAATGCCCTTGAGATCCATGCAAGTTGTTGCATGTATCAATACTTTGTTCCTTTTTAATGGTATGGATCTACCGGAGTTTGTTTAACCAGTCACCCACTACTAAAGGACAGCTGGATTATTTCCAGTTTTGTTTTTGTTTTTGATTTTTGGCTATTGCAAATAAGGTGATGTGAACATTTATGTACATGTTTATGTGTGAACATAGGTTTTCATTTCTCTGGGATAAATAATCAAGAGTGCAATTGCTGGGTCATATGATAAGTATATTTAGTTTTTTTAGAAACTGCATACGTTTTCCAGAATAGCTGTACCATTTTACAATCCCACCAGCAATGTATGAGAGATCCAGTTTCTCTATATCCTCACCAGCATTTGATGTTGTCACTTAATTATATTTAAGGAAGAAACATTTTTTAAAAAACACCTATCTGTCATCATTAGAAGCACTTATTACACTAAGTCCTTACTCTGAAAATAGGCAAAAACTGTAGCAAGTATTTATTCTTCCTTTTGATTTTATTTTTTAAGGGTAAGTATTGTTTAATGAAACTTTTGTTTCATCTTTATATATGTATCTGAATTCTAGGTCATGATATAAAACATACTTTTTAGTGCAGGCTGTATTCAAAAAACAAAGCACCATTTAGATGTCAGTGACTACCATGTATCACTTTGCATTGCTTTTTAATTATTTTGTGGGTACATCTTTCTTCCCCAACAAGAACATAAGCTTGAGGAGGACAAGGACTCATACCATACACACTGCTATGCAGCAGCTAGAAAAGACACATGCATTCTTGCTAGTAAATACAAAAAGAGCTACCATTTACTGAGTATTTCCTATGTACCTGGTGCTGGGCTAAATGTTTTACACACACTCTCTTACATGAGGACTAAACTTATCCATGGCTTGATTGCTGGAGCTCAGTACATTTCACAAACAAGACAGTTCAAGAGCACTGGGCACTGGCCTGGGATTTGTGGAGGATTGGGGGATGGGAGGAAGAGGTCACAGAAGAAATATGGGAAGCTGCTGAGGGCCCCTAGCCAACTCTGTCTCCGAGGCCTTCATACCAACTCACCACTTAGATTAGAGGAAACAGAGGCCATCAGTTGGAAACTCCCCCAATTTCCTGCCTGCTCCCTACCAACAGACGTACACGTCAGCACCTGCAGGCTCAGAGGAAAGGGTGTCTCTTTCTCTGCCCCTGCCCAGGGTATGTTCCCCCATCTGTGCTCAGGGCCACTCCCTTCTGCCTTTTCAGGCACTTGTTCTGTTCATTATCTCCTCCATCTCCCAAATCACTAACCTCTTGCTCTCTAGTTATTACAGCTCTATACTTTCAGCATATAAACATTCAAATCCCTCCAGCCTTTGTAAAAGTAAAATCAAACTAATACCAGACATACAAAACCAATCTTCCCAACACCTATGTCCAGTTAATTCAACAAACATTTGTTGAGTTTCTGTCCTCTGGCACTTATGCTGACTGAGGTGGGTCAGACTAGTTAACAGACAATGATACTACAGCATAGTCAGGGCTGCAATTCCAGTGAGCACAGGGTGCCAAGGGAGCACACAGGAGGGGCATCTAAACTAGGTAGGGGGTAGGGGAGATCAGGGAGGGCTTCCTGGAGGAGATGTTGCCTGAAATGAATCTTGAAGAAAAATGGAAGTTATTCAGGCAAAGAACAAGGAGAGCATTAAACCAGGAAGAAGGTCTAGCATATGCAAAGGCATGGATACCTGTGGGAACATGGTACCTTCTGGGAATGGGTAGTAGTTGGCAATGGGGAACATTAGGAGATTTAGGCAGGTGAGTAATATGATGAGATTTAGTAGAGAGATCACCCTAGCTGTAGTGCAGAGGGTGGATTTAAAGGGTAAGTCTGAAGCCTGGAGACCAGTTCAGAAGGTTAATAACAACAGGGAAGGAGACCACATAGTTGAAGAGCAGAGGTGAAGCACTGTGGAATGGGGGATGGTTAGGAAAATAAGTGAAGACATGAGGGGCCATTGGGTATGGAAAGAATGGAGTCAAGCAACTGGAAGTCTCAACAGACCTAAAGACCAGGCTTCCTGGGAACAAGGGAGAGAAGGAGCTGGAGGGATTAAGATGTGGTCAGAGACTAAGGGGTGAGATCTCAGTCCAGCTCTCCTGGAAGGGTGTGGCACAGCTTGTGGCTATGGCAGTGAGTGGCTATGGCAACATGGAGGTAAGTCATTGTAAGTGAGGAGGGCAAGGAACGACATTCTCCCTTTTTAGAAGGGACTGTAGTCTATAGTTCAAAAGGGAAAGCTCTTAATTACAAAAAAATGCCAGCTAATAAATGTAAAAGCAATGATAGAATTAGAAAAATTACCATTTTGTAATCTCTAAAGAAATAATTGATTCAGGTGAGGTTTATTAAAAATCCAAATGTCATTAGATGAAAGGTTGGTGGGAATTAACAATTTTATTTAAAAGCAGTCCAATTTTATTAGCAAATGAAACGTTTTATAAAAAACAACTGCAACTGAGAAGATGTAGTTATATTGTTTTATACATATTTATAGTTTTAATATAAAGTTAGCTCTCTTGAGGATTGCAGCTTTGAAGATTTAGTCACAGCATTATTTAAGAGTTAGAAGTTCAGAACGAAAATGAAAATCTCATTGACCTTTAAAAGAAACAACTGTCCAAGAAGACACCTGGCTGAGAAAGGAGACATCCTCTGCCTTTAAAAATTACTGTTCACAAATATTAAGCTACTACATTGAAAAAGAAAAGGTATTATTAACCAGCTATCACCCTCAAAACTTTACAGTATATAATAATCTAATGTACATTCAATTACTTATAGTAACTTGGTCTGACAAATGTGTTCTATAGTGCTATTTATTTTGGTTTTGTGTTTTATTTTTATTTATTTCAATAGATTTAGGGGGTACAAGTGGTTTTTGTTACATGGAAGAATTGTATAATGCTGAAGTCAGGGCTTTCAGCGTACCCATCACCAGAACAGTGGACATTGCACCTGACAGGTAGAATTTTATCCCTCACCTCCCACTATCCCCCCTTCTTAGTTTTCAATGTCCATTATACCACTTTATGACCATATATATCCTTCATTTAGCTCCCACTTATAAATGAGAACATGCAGTATTTGATTTTCCATTCCTGAGACACTTCACCTAGTATAATGGTCTCCAGTTCCATCCAGGTTGCTGCAAAAGACATTATTTTATTCCTTTTTATGGCTGAGTAGTACTCCATGCTATCACCATTTTTAACATGTTAAACAGCATCATAATGATGAACTCTCCCCTTCCTACACAGTACATAATGCTTTCTGTGTACCAAAGCTGTCGATGTGGCTAAATATCAGAAAATAAGAGGCATTATAGGCAAAAGCAAAAGAGAAAGATATTCCATAGAAAGCTGAAATGATGTAGCTAAACTTGATTTTTAAAACTTCATAGGCTTATCACGTTAAAAGTACATTATTGGTCATTTAATTTATACCCCCAACCCAACGTAAGGATCTCCTTTGACTTCCATCTCTTGAAGGCAAGAAGTTCGCTCTTTGTCCAGGCAGCCCACTTCCCTATTGAATGTCTATAAGTGTTAGAAAGTTATTTCTTGAGTTGAATTAAAACCTGCATGTAGGAATTATGAAACTTGCTTTTTTTGCCTTATAATATCTTCAAACATAGTCCTTATGAGCTCATATAGATCTGTCTCATTCCTTCTAGCTGCTTCATGGCATTCCATGGTGTAGATGTACCATATTTTTGTTCCAATTGATGGACATTTAGGTTTCTCCCCCTTCTTTTGCTTCTAATAACAATAATGCAGTAAATATTGTTGTAAATCTAAATATCAATAGCAGCTACCATTGACTGAATACATTTTACATGCTTGTCTCTTTGCTTACTTTTCACATATATTAGCTCATTATCACAATAATCCTGTGAGATTTTATTACACTGACTTTTTTAAAACAAAGAAATTAAGGCTCAGAGAAGTTAAGTAACTTGCTCAAAGTCACATAATTAGTAAGTGCTGGAACTACTTTTAGGTAACTAAAGTATATGCAAGAATTATGTGGCTGAATGAAAAACTTCAAAGGACATCCAGTATCACCCCATACCCCACTAATCCTAACCCTCAACCCTATCCCTCCAACAGAACATCCTGACAATGTCCATCCTCTTTCTATTCTCAACCTTCCATTCTAGTACTTTACAATTCTTATGAGTTTATCCATAAAATATACTCCTTTGTACGTTTCCTTTTGTTCTGTCCTCAGTTTTTCTCACATGAGAAATATTAGACACTACCCCTCAACTAATAATTCTTCATGAACTTGAAACTTTTTTACATTAAATCATTCCAATTTCTATAGCCCTTCTTCATAGGTATTATTTTATAGACCTTCAATCATTTCTGTTGTTCCTTTCTGAAATCTAAGAACAATGAACAATACTAAATGAAATAAAACTTTAGAAACAAACAGCTGTTTGGAGATATATTACAGCATAGCAGGGAACGTGTAAATATGAGCAATGCTCCTAATTTAAAAAGATAAAAAGGAAAACTAAAAAAAACTGTTGAAAGTGCTTGTCTCTGGAACGTATGTATTGCCAGTGTTAGTGCGAACTTACAGAACCTATTTGGTGGGATATTTGACAATATCTGTAAAATTTTAAATGCATTTGATCCAGCAATTCCGTTTTATATATATATATATATATCACTTGTATATACTTACAGGGATACAGTAGAAACTGTTAATAGTTTAAAGAAAAACAGGATGTAGGAGCAGGGGAGAGTAAGAAGGAAATTGATTTTCATACTTTTGTGTTGTTAAAATAAATTACCATGTCCATGTATTAGCTACTTATATAAAACTATTGAAAATATAAAAGAAAAGATAGGATAAAAAGAAGTGGTTGTAGATGGGAAACAGGACTAGGTATGAGACAGGGTAGAGTGAGTGTGATGGTTGATTTTAAGTGTCAATTTGACTGGGTTAAGGGATACCCAGAGAGCTGGTAAAGAATTATTTCTGGGTATGTCTGTAAGGATGTTTCTGGAAGAGATTTGCATTTGAAACAGTGGACTGAGTAAGGAAGATTCACTCTCACCCAATATGGGGGTACTATCCAATCCGCTGAGAGCCCAGACACAACAAAAAGGTAGAGGAAAAGTGACTTTGCTCTTTCTTTTCTGGTGCTGGAACATCCATTTCCTCCTGTCCTTGAACATCAGAACTCCGGATTCTCCGGCCTTTGGACTCTAGGACTTGCACCATCAGCCCTCCAGTTTCTCAGGCCTTTGGCCTCAGACTGAGTTACACCATCAGCTGCTCTCAATCTGAGGCCTCGTTCTGAGGCTTGGACCGAGCCACGCTACTAGATTCCTTGCTTCTTGCATACAGCCTATGGTGGGACTTCTCAGCCAATTCCTCTAATAAATTCCCCTAATATATCTGTATCTACATCTATCTATATCATCTATATCTACCTTCCATTGGTTCTGCCTCTCTAGAGAACCCTGACCAATACCGTGTGAAACTCCTGTTTTTCATTTTAAACTATCGTGAACTATTTGAATAAAAGCTAAAAATGAACAAATTCAGAGATTGCCAAGTTAGTTCTTACTCTCTTTCTGGAGAAATTTTTTTGCCTTTTCAATTATGAATGAGTTATTACAGTATTAGAAATAGCTATTTGTTTGTTCATTCAGTGCAAAAGGCAATTTTTACAAGGTGAATAAAAAATTATTCCAATTCATTCATTGTTATGCTTTTCTATGAAGAAGAGAGAGCTAAAAAATGGACAGGGGAAGCCTGGTCAAATGTTTTCCAGTTATTTATAAGATTGGAGTCAATTATAATCCTCATATGAAGAAATTTCAAAGTTTAAGAAGTAGAAATAGTTTCCATTGGCCGAGTGCGGTAGCTCACATCTGTAATTCCAGCACTGTGGAAGACCAAGGCAGGAGAATTGCTTGAGGCCAGGAGTTGAGACCAGCCTGAGAAACATAGCAAGACCTTGTCTCTACAAAAATAAATAAATAAATAAATAAGAAAAATTAGCCAGGCGCGGTGGTGAACACCTGTAGCCCCAGCTACTCAGGAGGCTGAGGCAGGAGGATCACTTGAGCCCAGGAGAGTAAGGCTGCAGTGGGCTCTAATGGCATCACTGCACTCCAGCCTGGGTGACAGAGTGAGACCCTGTCTCTAAATAAAAGAAAGAAATAGTTCCCAAAGCACTTTAAGCACTCTAAATGCTTCTGAACACAGTATCTAGCATCCCAAAGCTCTATTCTGTTTTCAGGCATCTGGGTCAGAGACAAGGCATCAACTTGGCAGACAGAAGGGAATGTTGTAGAGGTGATGCATGCATCCAAGGCTAGTTGGACAGAATGACCTCTAAGTCCCTTCCAGCACTTAAATTCTATGATTCTCTGAATAAAATGCCTGTAGCCTTTGAATTAACCATTATAATGCCAAAAGGCACACTGAGGGCAGCTCAATTTCTTAGATAATATTCTACTCCTATGCCTAAAGTTATCCTAAACAACCTAAATTACTTTCTTTCTTTTAAACATTCAAAAACACATTTAAGTAGCTCCTCTGATCAGTACATAAAGCAGAATGGGAACTGGCTAATGAGTTTCAGTTTTAGCAGAAAAAACAGGAAATGCTGAGAATCATTTACTCCTCATGTCCAAAAACTGACTCAATATCATGATTTCAAGAGAAACTGGGCCTTCAAAGGGAAAATGAAGACTTAGGCAGGAAGAGGCTAAAAGATAAATTCAAATACCCCTTCATTTCAGTGACCAGTGAGTTTTGTCAAAGAAAACTAGAGCTGGACAGTAGTGAAAGTGGTAAAAACAGATTTTATTCAAGACTGTTGTACAAAAGGAAAGAGACCTCAGTGTAGAATTGGACTTAGTTCCAAACACAACATGTGCAAATGATGATTTATAGCTAAGGAGCAGTGCAAAGCTCTCACATTCAAATTCTCATTTGTCCTGACAAACAGCCTCTCCTTGACCAGACTTTAGGCAGGTTCCTCTGAATCTTCTTTCCAACTAGGCCTCAACTTTTGGACTTCCACGTCCATCTTTGCATGTCCCAATTTTAGCAAAGATCCTGCTATGTTGGTTTAGCCAGAATCCCCCATCCTCCACATCCAATCACCCTCAATATCTGACCAGGTTCTTTATCCTCCGCCACCCCTTAGGCGATGTCTTATCACTATGACCTGCCCTCAGTAAGAATTCTAATAAGTCAGTTTAGCCCAAATCCCCCCTACCCCTGCTGTTTCCTGTTAGAAATTTTCCATCCACTGAGACCTCACTCACCCTGCCCCTTGGCTATAAATTCCCACTTTTCCTTGTTATATTTGGAGTTGAGCCCAATCTCTCTTCCCTATCACAAAACCCAATCACAGTAAGTCCCTATACTTATCACCATTGTCTAAATAAAGTCTGACTTATCAATTTAACAAGTGTCATGAGTAATTTTTTCTTTAACAATCCTCAAAGATAAATGAGTAAGCACGAAAAACACACAAGTCCCACTCTTATCTTTCTGCATTATGGTAATAAAAATCTTAGCACATTACCATTTTAGTATACCACCTACTACAGGTTGAGTATCCCTTATCTGAAATACTTGGGACAAGAAGGATTTTGGATTTTGGAGTATTTGCATTGTATTTACTGGTTGAGCATCCCATATACAAAAATCTAAAATCCAAAATGCTCCAATGAACATTTCCTTTGAGCGTCATGTCAGCACTCAAAAAGTTTTGGATTTTGGAGCATTTTGGATTTCAAATTTTTGGATTTGGGATGCTCAACCTGTATTTTTTCTTTTAAAGAAATTTCAAATGTAAATATAAGATTATACATTTCTTCTCTATTTTGGAAAATATTTTCTCAATAATGGTAATTCTGATCATATCATTATAGTATAAATGCAGTCTGTGCATCTCTCATTGCAGCTGCCCTGCAATAGCTTAATTCCAAGTACATTTATTGCATACACTCCCTTTGCTCCTATCACATCTTTTGTAGAAATCATTTAGTTAAAGAGTATTTCCTGGATTTATGGAATATAGGTATCCTCTGTGAGGTAGATGTTCCAATCTACCTCCAAGTGAGGTAGATGTTCCACTACCCCTCTCCTCACTTGCAAGTCTACTATTAGATTTGCTTTTTCTCTCTGGCCCTAATCAGTGTAACTTCATCTTGTAAATGTCGTATTCCCCTAGTCCCCAAATTTCCATTCAGTGGGTAAGTAAGCCACAATACCTGTCTACCTTCACAATCAATTATATAATTTTAGCATATCTGAATTGCTCTTCCACTCAAAATTTCTCCATATCCTTCCACTTCCATTTTATTCACATGGTATTACCTTAGTACATATTCTTTTTATTTATTTATTTATTTGTTTGTTTGTTTATTTTTATTTCAAAATATTATGGGGGCACAAATGTTTAGGTTACATATATTGCCTTTGCACCGCCTGAGTCAGAGCTACAAGTGTGCCCCTCCCCCAGACAGTGCACCCATTAGGTGTGAATATACCTATCCCCTCCCCTCCCCTCCCACCTGCCCGACACCTGATGAATAAATAAGGGGAAAGAAATGCTAAATGTGCTGAGTTTCAAGCATTTCTTTCCCCTTATTTCTCCCCCATACAGTCATCTTTATCTTGTTTTGGCAGCTAATCCTTTTTTTCTTTCTTTTCTTTCAGAAAGGTACCAATCACAAGATTCAAGAAACATGAAGTTAAAACCACAAGCAATCTGTCAAGATAATAATTTGTACTTAATCATTTAAAAATGGCTTTTGATGAATTATTGCTCAAACTATAGCTAGGTAAGATAGTTCTGTATTTTGCATAATAATGAAATATAACAGTTACCATATCTGCAAAATCTAGGCAAGCAGTTCAGGGCTGCACTGAAACAAAACATTCATTTGCAGTGCAACTATCTCACTTGAGGCATTCCCAAAAAATTACAGATCAAATTATGAAACAAGGCTAATAAGAAAAATCTGCTTCCTGCAATGAAACAGCAACATCCAACAGCTTAATACACAAGTATTTTTAATCTCTTTTTACTTAGGGGATATTTGCTTTTTTAGCACTAAGTTTTATTATCAAATTTTTGCATTCAAACTAAAGAAATATCTATAATAATCTCTTACTCCTAGGCAATACATATTCATAAGCAAAAGTCCCCAAAGCTTCTCATCTCATCTCTAAACAATATGCAATTTTTCTTAAAAACAAAAATACTTAGCCTTCTTGCAGGTGTCAAAAATCCACACAAGTGAAATAAAGTCAGCCTGTGAACAATTCTAATGAAATAAATATGAATTTATTGAGGGGGGAAAAAGGAAGCAGTACACTGGTTGGCTGTTTTTAAACATATGTTACTAAGCCTAAGATTCAGTTACTTAAATGCACAATCATATCTCTCCTCACATAATTAGAACTGTTCTTGAGTCTAGCATTTTATTTTTTAAAATCTCTTAAGGTTATTATTCTTGGTTATGGTTTATTGATAATATTAACAAGTAAAGAAAAAAGCAGAAAGTGTACTTCACTGTACCAGGCCAAATTGGTACAGAGTCAGTCAAACTCCCTTTGCAAAGTGGATTTTACCCACAGGGAGCTGTGGGCAACTTTTAAGTGAGGGTGTTCTCTTGCTACATCCCTAGCACTTTTTAAGGCTTTCAGAAGCACGCTTCCATGGGACAAGATTAATGTTAGCAACATGTGATTCACAGCATCAAGTGGGGGAGAGATAAGTGTGCCCACAATTTCATCAGTCATGAGAAGAATATTTCCCATGCCTCTTTTCTGCTCATGGGATCAGGGACATGTTTGTATGTGTTGACAGGGTTCAAGACACAGTACCCCAAAATATGGCAGCTTGGTGTTTGAGAAAACAGCAGAAGCAGGAAGGTCACTCTCATCTTCCCCTTGCCTTTCTTCCCTGAAGCAGGTCCTAAGACCCTCATTCGAGAGGTACCCTCACTATACCTGAAGGAAAGGAACATCCTTATCTCTGAAGACACAAGGACACAGAAGAATCTGAACAAACTAGCCTTGCTAAATTCCCCCTTCCTAGTTTATTACCATTGGATCATATCCCCTTTGTCCAATCATACCTCTTCACAACTATCCACCTCTTCATCAAAACCTAATCATAAAAATACACAAATGTACCTGTTTCTTTCAGTTTTCATGTCTGAAGGCTTCTGTGTCATGTAAAACTTATATTAAATAAATTTGTATTCTTTTCTCTTGTTAATCTGTCATTTGTTGTAGGGGCCTCAGCCATGAACCTAAGGTGGGAAGGAAAGATATTTCTTTTCCTCTGCAGTGTACATCCTACAAGAATGTTTCTCTGGTATTTACTATTTACTGGTATTTACCTACCTCTCACAGTCATTCCTCACATTGTTGTACTGAAATACTGGATTATAAGATTCCTCACTTTCCTAACATCTCTCAACAACCCATACCTAATTCCACTTACACTTGGTTCATAGATGGCAGTTCCTATATATATGAGAAATGGAGGAGGGCCAGATATGCTATAGTCTCCTGAGAAAACATCATTGAAAGCGGGCCACTCCCCATAGGAACGTCCTCCCAAAAGGCTGAGTTAGTGGTCCTGATCAGGGCAGTAACACTCTCAAAAAACACAACAATCAACATTTATACAGACTGTAAGTATGCCTTTCACATCCTACACTCCCACATCCCTATATGGGAAGAGTGTGGTTTCTTCACCACAAAGGGCTCTCCAATAATTAATATGTCTCTATTTCTCAAGCTCTTACAAGCAGCCCGCCTGCCAAAGGCGGAAGCAGTAATGCATTGCAAAGGACGCCAACAGGGTCATGACCCCACAACAATGGACAATAACTTAGCAGATCAAGAGGCAAAGAGAGCAGCCTTGCGGGACCCTCCCACCCCCACCAACCAAATGATAGCTGTCCCTCATGACTCCATTAATTATTCCCCTGAAGAAAAACATTCCCTACTAGAAGCTGGGACCACTCAAATTGGCCCCTGGTTATTAAACCAAGGAAAATACATCCTCCCACAAGAAAAGACATATACTACACTAAGAGATATACATAACTCATTACACGTAAGATTTAAACCTTTACTCCAACTTTTAAAACCTCTCGTTCACTGTCTGAACCTATCTTCTCTTCCATAGGACATAACCTGCAAATGTTCTATTTGCTACTCAGTCTCCCCTCAAGGGGTAACTAGGCCGCCCTCCTTTCGCACACATCAAACATGGGGCTATGTGCCTGGCCAAGATTGGCAAATTGACTTTATTCACATGCCCCCTATCAAAAGAACCAAATACCCTCTTGCTATAGTCAACACATTTTCAGGATGGGTAGAGGCATTCCCCAGAACCTCGGAAAAGGCCTCAGAGGTCTCACATGCACTTTTAGAACACATCATTCCCCGATTTGGACTCCCAACCAACCTCAATTCAGTCAGATAACAGGCCAGCCTTTATATCCCAAGTCACACAACGGGTAATACAAACCCTAGGCATACGCTGGGTTTTTCACATGAATTGTAGACCCCAGTCCTCAGGAAAGGTAGAAAAGATGAACTCCATGCTCAAGACTCACTTAACTAAACTCACAAACCATGGACTTCCTTATTACCACTAGCCCTCATGTGAATTCAGGCAACGCCTAGGGCCCCAACTTTTCTCAGCCCCTTCGAACTCATGTACGCCCCCCCCCCCTTTACACTAACTCTGTTCCCATACTCAGATCCTCCTGCCCTTGGGAATTATATACCTACTCTAGGGTTGGTTAGACAACTACTTAGGAACTTTTCTAATGAAACTTTACCACAACCCCAGAACTCTACTTTAAATAACCCCACCCTACAGCCCAGAGATTGGGCTCTATTAAAAACCCCACATCTGAAACTGCTCCAACCAAAATGGAGGGGCCCATACCTGGTCCTCTTAACTACACCAACAGCAGCAAAACTCCAGGGTCTCCCAACCTGGGTCCACATTTCCCATCTTAAACCCTATAATGAGGGAACTTTTACCCCTACCCCCCTTTCTTACAGATCTACTATAACAGGACCCACCTCCATCCGACTCACCCATATACCAGAAGAACCAGCCTCAGATCTCCGAGTAGATGAGTAACTTCCCTGGCCAAAACTCAATCTTTACCTTCACTCTATGCCCCAAAAATATGAGCTCTAACTGAGGCCCCCAACCCTCTCAAGCGTCTTCTCCTTCAACTTCTCTGGGATGCATATTTACAGGGAGATTTTGATTTCCCTTGGGAGGAAATACATCATGTTCTAGACTCTGACCAACTAATTAGTCTCCCCTTCGATCACACTCAACCCTACTACTTCTCTCCTCACCAAACATAAAATGGCTGTCTTAATTTCTATAACACTTTACTTGTCCCTCACCCTTCTGGTTTCCCCCACTAAATCCATGTGGTATAATAACACATTCTTCCTCACCTCCCGGGGAATAGGCCAACAAATATTCTAGGCCTACAACTCCTCTTGCTGGGTTTGCTACCAACAGCCCATTCCTTCTCAGGATGAACCCTATCTTCAGGCCACCCCAGCTAATGTATCCATAGTGTCTCAAATGAAACCATACAGGGGCACCCCACAATTTATTCCATCCATACCTGTAACCCTTTTGTCTATCGATCCTAACTACTCCTTTTGCTTTTACCCTTCCAGCACCATTCTTCACACTAATTTACTACCATCCATAACAACGGGTGGCTCTTTTGATTGCATGCCCCCCACCCACGTCGTTGTCTTCTACACCTCCTTTTCCCCATTTTACTCATGTCCCAAGGGAGGAAGTGCTATCTGCTACTTCCATAATCACACATCATCTAAAGGAATGTGTAATGGCTCATACATCATGCAGGCATGAATGCCATAAACTACTCTATATCCCTCCCCCTGTCTTTTCCTAATCTATGCAATATTTCCCTCCAAAAATACACTTACCGTCAGTGGGCCCTACTCATCCAGAATAACACGGAAGAAGACATACACCACAGCTCCTACCCACACTGCCACCCTATAGACCCTTTCCATCCCCATTTCATATCATGGCTAAATCATCCATCCCTCTTAAAACATACTACTGACCCTGGCCTACTATGTCTCCCTTCAGGTCTTATGTTCTTAGGGGGCATAGGCAACAGAAGAATCTACAATGTGTAAATCCTATAAAAACCAGGGGTATTTGGTCTATAGGTTTTATCACCAGATAAAGATATTTCCATTCTCTCCCAAAATCAATAACATCTGTACCCTCCCTTCACCAACACCGCCAAAAGAGAGCAGTAGGTCTCATACTGGTAGGAGTCATGACACTCTTGAGTCTAGCCAGATTAGCAGGAGGGATTACGTACAATGCAATCACAGCCAAAAATGTCACCAGTATTATGGCTGAGGTGGCCCAAGATACAGGAGAAATTTTTAAACTCCTATCAGCTTCCCTTAATTCATTACCTGCCATGGTAATAGATAATAGAATAGCACTGGATTATCTATTAGCATCAGAAGGAGGAGTTTGTGCAATTGCAAACACTTCTTGCTGCTTCTATATAAACACCACAGGGCAGGTAGAAGAAAGAACAGAACAGATTCTGGAAAATGCAGAGTGGCTACAAAAGTTCTCTGAAAGAGACATAACAGACTCAATTTGGAACTCTCTCCAATCTGTCCTCCCAAAAATGACCTGGCTCTTACCCTTCTTAGGACCTCTAGTAATGATTATACTAACTCTCCTCCTCGGCCCTTGTCTATTACAACTTTTTCCATGCTTCCTCAAAAACAGAATTTAAGCCATCACCCACAAATCAATCAGAGAAATCCTTGTGATGGAACAAGCCCTTCCACACTTCCAAGTCAATACCCAATCCTGACGCCACCCTTTATCAGCAGGAAGCATTTAGAAGAATGACACCCAATTTCCCAGTTTTTAATTTCTTTTTTTTACCTTTTCCCCTTCTTTCCCCTTCCCTCTCTTATATGATAAAGAGTGTGGAACGTTGGGAATGGGGTAGATGAAGAACTCAGATAAGGACCACATGGAGGGTGAAACAATAGCCACAGGAGTCTGGAGATTCTGGAGGTTGTAAAGATAACTCTGGACTACAAACAGCTGGGATGGAGCTGGCAGAAACCAGCTGCTGTTCCAGAAAGAACTCCCCTTCCCCAAACTTTCATCCAAACCTTCTACAAAACTCACCACTCTCCCCTTTTTTAGGGTGGACGCTCTTTTCAGCCTCCACCCATCTGCACCCAGATGCCTAAAATAAAATGGCATTTTCCTGTGTCTTGGGCTTGAGTGTCTTCCTCGTGGCTCTCACCTAACATTTACTGGTGTGGGATGGTTAAAAAAAAAAAAAAAAGAAGAAGAAGAAACAGAAGAAAAGAAGGAAAGAAAAAGAAAGAGAGAGAAAGAAACAGGAAGGAAGGAAAGGAGGGAGGAAGGGAAGGAAAGAAAGAAAACAGCAAGAAAGAGAGAGGAAAAGAAGGAAAACAGAAGAAAAAGAAAAGGAGGCAGAGAAGAGGGAATATCTGTGTTAACACTTGCGGTTGGGGGTAAGGATAGCCTGGGGAAGTGCAGACCTCACCTTTTGGGGCTGTGGAGGGAAAGGGATATAGGGAAGAGGGGTTACATTTGCCTTAGAACGACTTCCTTGGATTTCTAATCCAGAGCTTCTTCCTCTTTGGACAAGTCTCTTCTCTCAAGGACTCCATTTCCCTTCCAGGAAAATAAAGATGTTCAGCCCTGACGTTTTAGAAGTTGGCAGCTATCCATTCCGGCCCTGGGTCAGTTAGGTAAAGCCATCCGGGCCCAGTTACACACCTCGAGGAGCCATTCTCCCAGAAGAGCAGGAGCGCTAAGGTTTAAAAGATTTCTGTTTCTTCCGGTTTTAGCGGCGCTTCCCCTTTAACCGCACCCCTCCCTTGCCGACCTTGCTCTTCAACCTATGTACTAGGAAACAGAAGAAAACTTTCTTCCCCAATCCTAGCTCCTGGTCACCTGGAAACAAGTGACAAGAGGATCCTGAAAACAGAGGCCAGGTGCCACAAGTCTGGCTGTCGCTTCCTCCTTCCCCAGACACCTTTCCCACTGCCTAGGCAATGCAGGCAGCCACGAGCCATGAGCAGCCACAGTGCTGTCCCCCCACAGGACCACAGGAGCACAGATTCTGCCTACACCGTTCCCCCCATCCTCCTCTTCTTCCACCCTCACTTTTCTCCTGCAATGGAGGAAGAAGGAGGGAGTGAGGGAAGGAGTCAGTTGCCCAACAGAGAGGAAATTGAAAGGAAGGAGTAAAAGACGCCAGAGGCTGTAGCCACCAATTAGGAAAGGACTAGAGAAAGAGAAGGAAAAAGAAGAGGTGAAGATGAGGTTATACCCCACTCTGGGTGGATGCTATCTATTCTCTCTACCATCCCCCCCTGCCTCCTCCCCCAACCCTCTCCCGGCTTTTTTCCCATTTCAATGAAGCTAGCTGCCAAGGGCATCCTGGCACTTGCAGCCTGAACTTCCTGTATTTCCTTGAGAAGCTTACTTATGCAATCACAAATATGGAGTGCCTGCCCTCCGATAAGGCACTGTGCCAGGCCCCAGGGACTTGCCAGGGTGTTAATAAGACCCAGCCCTATCCCTAAGTACCTTGGAATCTAGTGAAGAGACTAGCAGGTTCACAATTAGCCAGTATCTGAGATAGGATAAAAACATTATAATACTAATAGAAGGACAACTGCAATTATGGAAACACAAAGGAAGCTGCAGATAGGAGGTGGCATTTGAATTAAATCTTGAAGTTAAATCTATCAACACTTCAACTTATAGTTAAATGAGAACAGGCAGCCTAGGCATAAGGAAAAGTATGATTCAAGAAAAGAGAGTGTAAAAACACATACCTTCTCCACACAGCAAGTATTAATAGTTCTGTGCAGTTAAAAGGGGAAGTGTTACATGGAGTAGCATCAGCTTGGGCTGGGACTGTGTTTTATTCATTTCTGTATAGTAGGTGCTCAATAAATGTTTATTGAAGTGCTAGACATCTGATCATGGTGGAGGGCTTGAATGTTAGTGCAAAGTAGTTGGCCTTAATTCTCCAAGTAATGGGGAGCCATTGAAAAGTTATTTGATGGGGAGGTCATGATCACGTCAGCAAGACTAATCTGGTGGGCTGCATTGAGTGAATTGAAATAGACTGGAAGCAACAAAAACAGCTAGGAGATTAATGCAGTCAGTTCACCAGATGAGGGATGGTAAGATTTACCTATGGTAGTGATTCAAATGCATTCAGTATATATGATAGTAGTCTATTTAAGCCATAGACATTTTTTAATCTTTTGTGATGAGAAAGACAAAAAATAATCTTGTATCTGATTGATTTCAAAGCTGCCCTTGATACTTAAAGCCACAGAATATCAACCTTGAAGAACACTTGGATCAAACCCTCTTGTTTTACATATGAAGAAACTGAAACCCAGAAAAAGTAAGTGATTTACCCAAGGTCACAAAATTACAAAGTGGTAGAGCTAGGAGTTATTCTAGCTTAGTCTTCCTTTGTGACTTTTTGCTCTTAATATATTTCATGTCTTTTAACTTTTTAAGGCTATTGAATGGCTTCTTGAAATCCTCTAAATCCTGTAACAGGTTATCCTCAGATGTATGTTCATCCTTTGAGTCTCTCACATTCTGCTAGACATTTTTTTCTTCACATTGGCTCATAATTTGTCTACTGGTAACTTCCACCTGGAGCAACCATTTAAAAATGTATACACACAGGGAATGAATATGTTTAGTCCTGGAAACCATCAGAAAATTTAGAGCTGATAAAACAAGAGTAAAATTGTGTGATTATATTGTATTCTTGAAATTTCAAGCAACCCAGGTTTTTTAACCTTACCCTGTGCTTTGTTTCCTGAAGGATGCTCCCATTATCTCAAAGCCTCAGTTTCAACCTCCTCCATTTATCACTTTCCTGGCATTTCATATTCATCCCTCTAGCCTTGCCCTGACACGATACACTTTCTCTGTTCCAGAGCTCTATTTTCCCCTCTACCTCTGCTCCTAACTCTTCTAGGGATAAGATGTTCTGAGCTTATAGCCTCTTTCCAACAGGCGTCCAGCCTCAGTATGAGTATCTAGCCTCGCTGAACCCATGCCCTAAGTGGCTACACTCCCGCCCCCATTTACAGAAGCAAGGGAGTAGTGAACTAGAGAGATGAAGTGGCTATGTTCACTCATTCATGCTCATAGACTCTTATTCCAGAAAATGGTTCGAAGAAGCAAGTGAAGCAAAATGCCTAAGAATCTCAGGAATGCTGTATCTCATAAAAGGACTGAGGTTCCATTGCTGTTGTAAGTAATGACCCTTAGTATTAGGAAATTGTGTAGTTTTTGTTGTTGTTGTTGTTGTTCCATTTTAGCTTGTGAAGATACCATTCTACAGTTACATATTGACTGCTCTGTTTGTACTCTCTGCTCTGCATCTCAGCGGGATATAATTAAAGCTTAAGATTTCATAAGATCATAAAGGCAGTAAAGGAGAGTGGAACTATTGGATTCTCATGTGATTAATAACATCTCCCACCTGTGATCAATTAGTCACAAAGTGTTTATTGATTTTAGGAAGGGTAACCAGAATATTGAGTTACAGGAACTCTGTGTTCTCGTATTTTAGTTAACAGAATTCAAGGAGACATTTCCCATATGAAAACATATTAAGGAGGACCATTTCCCTTTCCCAAAAGCACAAAAATTTAACCAATCCCAACAAGAGGTTGTACTATTACATATTCCTTTTTAGTGGTAGCAAAACAAATGCCATCAGCTTTTTTTTCTACTTTTAGCTTAAATCGTTACTTTACTGGGTTAGTAGATGAGTGGCTATTTCCAAGGTTGCGTGAACCAGAATCAGGCTGTTGTTTAGACTTCCTGTTACGTCTGCCTCCAAAGAACTGACACGCTTGTTTCAGAGATTTGTCATTGGCTCTGTCTTAATAATTGCATCTAATTTATCTGCATTGGACTTTAGAGACCAAATCAGGGCTATACTTGAGACAAAAGCTATGTCAATCATGTAATAATAATAAATATTGATAGAACATGTTTACAATTTATAAAGCAATTTACATCCTTTATGTCATTTAATTCTCATAGCGATCTATGTGGTGTCATCATCTCTCCTTTACAATTGATGAATCTGAGTTTCAGGAATTTACCTAAGGTGGTTATAATACCTAAAATAATTTATATGAGCACAGGTTATCACACAAGATGCTTTATAGTCAATGTCTTGTTTAATCCTCTCAATAAGGTTAAGAGATGGGTATTAACAATATCTGCATTTTACAAATAAGGAAACAAAGCTTAGGAACGTTAGTATAATAAATTGTGTAAGATCACATAACTATAAAGTACAAATCTGAACTTGAACCTAGGTTTGACTCAAGAGCCTGTCTTTTTGTTTATAAATAAAATGTGGACATTATTGAAATAGTTCCTTTTCTTCTCATCTCCATTCTCATTCTGGAATAACTCACACCATTATCCTGGATTTGGTGTGTGTCCTTTCACTCCATGTTTCTATATTTTATAGATAGTTATATATCCAAATGTAGTATATATAATTATTTTGTTGTTAAATTTACATAAATGATGTTATACTACAATCATCATTCTCCCACTTGCTTTTTTCATTCAATGTTTTAGATCTGTTGATTCAAAAAGATATTGCTCATTCATTTTTACCTGCTGTATAGTATTCCATTGATTGACTATACCACTACTTTTACATCCTCCTATTGATAAAGAGTTAGATTTGTTCTAGTTTCTCACTATTATTGATAATGATGCTATGAACACTGTAGTATATGCCCCCACCTCCACCCTAGCACTCACTAACCCCTTTATAACTTTATTTTCTGTATCATTTTATATCTGATATATTATATTAACTTGTTTTGTTTATTGCCTACTTTCCTCAGATTTTATTAAGCCAGGGACTTTGTTTTGTCCACTAATTCTTCAGCGCCTAGAACAGTTTATGGCATATGAAGGTACTGAATACATATTTGTCAAATGAATTAATAAATGAATGAATTTAAATCTTTAATCCATCTGGAATTTAATTTGTGTATGGTATGATCTAATTATTTTTTGTCTACCAGGATAGTGAATTGTTTGAAGCCATTTTTCTACATTTATTTATAACAACACTTCTTTTCTATTCTACGTTCTCATATATGTGTGGTTCTGTTTCTGGGCTCTTTTTTCTGTTCCACTGATGTATTTGGGTATCCCTACCTCACTATTTTATTAATAATTACTGTAGCTTTATTATAAGTTTTGCTATACTAGATAGGACAAGATACCTCCTCCTTGTTCTTTTCTCAGAATTGCCTTTCGTATGTATAGGCCTTTATTCTTTCATGTAAACTTTTGGACTCTGCTTGTCAAGTTCTAAATAAAATATTTTTGATTTTTTGGCTGGGAGCTTGTATACTTCATCCTTACACCACACTGCTGGTAAAACACAGTGCCAGCACTGCCAACTGTAAAGGCCAAAAAGCTCCCACCCTGCCCTGGTGCCTTCCTGAATATTAGAGTAGCAGCGGCAGCAGCAGTTAGCCATCTTATACCTATACGAATGGAGTGGAGACAGGGAAATGCCAAGCGCTGCTACCTAATACCAATTAGAACTTCTCTCTACCTTCCTCTGTAAAATTGGGGAAGGTTGGTTAGCATAGAAAGAAAACCTTAGGTATTTGATCCTCCCTTTAATAATGAGTCACTTAATCTCTCTAAGCCTCAGTTTGCTCATTTGTAAATTTAGTAAACTAAAAAAGTGATATATAAATGTTAGTGGTAGCTGCTGTTATCAGCCCCATCTTCTCCAAGCTTTTGGCACATCTACTAGAGTTCCCAATCTAAATTTGATTGTGTGCTTACACCTTCTCAATATGTAAAGATTATCAGTGTAATAAGATAGTGTTAGAGTAATAACTTGGTGATGATAGAAGACACATTGCATGAACCAAATTTCCTGATTTGTACTAATTTGGGGGAAAAGGTCAGCCTAAATAAAAAAGCAGATATAATTATAGAATAATTTAAAGTGAAATTTTATTACTTTTAAGAATATAGTATCCAGAAATAATTTGAGATAAAGTGCTTTCTTGTAAAAGTTCTTCCAGCTTCCTTTACTGAAAAGAGTATACTTATTTCAAGTCAGAAATATCTATTTGTAGATAAACAGTACTAAGTCATTTTTGTGAAAGAAAAATGTTTCCAAATTTCATTATTGCCTTTCTTCATAAAATAGGCAATACATACTTATAAGAATTTAATTGTTTCAGAAACAGGTGCCATAGAACGTAAAAATCCTCCATTATTCCCCTCTCCAGAAAAATACATATTTTCTTTATATATACTAATATTTTTAAAAATTGTATTATACTATTTTATGAATTTTCTCCACTTAGCAATAAAAATATATTGGATATCTTCCCCTGTCATTATTTATTTCACAGATTTATTTCATTTGTTTTAACTCCTATGTATTATAATTTATTAAATGCTATAAGTCATTTTAAAAATAGTTCTCTTAGAATGTCCTTATATTTTCAGGAAATATCCACTGCAGTATTTAGAGGAAAAGGAGCATCATGTCTGCAACTTTCTGATGCTTCAAAAGAAAAATATATGCCTATGTGGGAGAGTGGGGAATAAAGGATAAAGTGAAGGTGGTAAAATGTTTACATTTGGGAAATCCAGGTGAAGAGTATATGAGATTTCTTAATTCCTGCAACTTTTTTATAAATCTGAAAATATATCAAAACAAGTTAAAAATAAAGTTTATAAAGGTTCTCATATATGACCACTAGAATCTTACTTATGCAAAAGTAAAATTTGACTTTATATTTATAGGACTGTATTCATTCTGATCTCAAATCTAATAATTTGACCTCGGGAGATACAGGGAAACTAAATTCCACTACTCCCAAGAGGAAGCTCCTGCCTATATACATGTTAAAAGGCTCAATATTGCCCCTCAGTGTAGAAAAATGGTACTCTCATGGGCTATTTGGGAGTGTACGTACAATTTTAGTGAAGGGCAGTTTGAAAGGGCCTATTACAAAGAAAAACACACATACTTTTCAACCCTGCAATTCCATTTATGGACATTTGTCCAGAGAAAAACATATACTGTACACACTGAGAAATGTACAAAAGTGTTCACTATAGCACTGTTTGGAAAAGTAAAAGATTGACAATAGCCTAAATTTTCATGAATAAGGAACTAGCTAAATAAACAATATTCTATCTTTTCTATGGAATATTATGCAACATTTAAAAAAGAGTGGGGGCCTGGCACTGGGCTCACACCTGTAATCCTAACACTCTGGGAGGCCAAGGCGGGAGGATCGCTTGAGCTCAGGAGTTCGAGACCATCATGAGCAAGAGTGAGACCCCGTCTCTACTAAAAATAGAAAAATCAGCTGTTTGTCCTGGCATGTGCCTATAGTCCCAGCTACTCGAGAGGCTGAGTGAGGCAGGAGTATCGCTTGCGGCCAGCAGTTTGAAGTTGCAGTGAGCTACGATGATGCCACTGCACTCTAGCCGGGGTGACAGAGTGAGACTCTGTCTCAAAAATAAAAATAAAAATAAAAGTAAAAAATAAAAAAGAATGGGGCCGGGCGTGGTGGCTCACACCTGTAATCCTAGCACTCTGGGAAGCCAAGGCAGGAGTATTGCTTGAGGCCAGGAGTTCTAAGCAAGAGCGAGACCAGGTCTCTATAAAAAGTAGAAAAATTAGCTGGGCGTGGTGGTGCGCCTGTAGTCTCAGGTACTTGGGAGGCTGAGGCGGGAGGATCGCTTGAGCCCAGGAGTTAGAGGTTACAGTGAGCTATGATGATGCCACTGCACTCTAGCCTGGGTAACAGAGCAAGACTCAAGAATGGGATAGCTATAGAAGCAATGATTAAGATAGATTTTAAAGATGTATTGCTAAGTGAAAAAAGCAAGTTTCAAAGGAATATAAATTATATGATCACATTTCATGTAAAATCACTTTATATGGTACACACTTTTTTATAAATATATACAAAAAAGTCAAAAAGGATACAAACAAACTGATAAAAATGGTAAAGAATGGTTACCTCTGGAAAGGGGACTGGGATTGGATGATGTGCAAAAAATTTTAAAAAATGTATCTGTGTTTAAATTTTTAACAATAAGAATATATGTACTATTTTTATGGTTAAAAAATTCTTCCCTCACATAAAAAATTAGTACAATATTAGTCCCATTCATAAGGCCACCATGGAGACCTCACATAAAAACATGGCAAAACACACTGAAGCCCTTTGAAGCACACCAAAACACTCTGCTCCTTCTATACTCATTAGCCCCTCCCTTTGCCATGTGCCAGGCTTTTAAAAATTATACAATTCAGATGGCTGCCTTCTCACTGTGTCCTCATATGGCCTTTTATATCGTTTTTGTGTGGAGAGAGATGGAGCTAGACCCTACTGGACCTTAATCTAGTACTTCTAGCCTCCAGAACAGTAAGAAAACAAATTTCTGTTGTTTAAGCCAATAAATAAATAAATAAATAAAATTATACAATCCAGTGATTTTTCGTCAATTTACAGGTTTGTGCAGCCATCACCATGATTCAGTTTTGGAAAGTTTCTATCAACCCAAAGAGATCCCTTATTGCCATTTTTAGTCAATCCCTGTTTCCATGCCCAGCCACAGGCAATCACTAATCTACTTCCCTGT
Source organism: Daubentonia madagascariensis (assembly GCA_023783475.1). Lineage (NCBI taxonomy): Eukaryota > Metazoa > Chordata > Mammalia > Primates > Daubentoniidae > Daubentonia > Daubentonia madagascariensis. The sequence goes on along the minus strand of JAKFHU010002157.1, from coordinate 6,242 downwards.
CTCTATAGATTTGCCTTTTCTGCATATATTACGTCAATGGATTTATGTAGTATGTGGTATTTTGTATCTGGCTCTTTCACTTAGCCTAATGTTTTTAGGTCCATCCGTGTGGAAGTGTGTATCAGTTCTTCATTCTTTTTTATTGGCCAAATAGTGTTCCATAGTCTGGATATACTGCATTTTGTCTATCCATTCATCAGTTGACAGACATTGGGGCTGTTTCCACTTTTTTAGCTAAAACAAATAACACTGCTATGACCATTGACATATAAGTCCATGTGTGAACATATGTTTCCAATTCTCTTGGATAGATTCCTAGGAGTGAAATTGCTGGGTCATATGGCCAAATTTATGTTTAACTTTTTAAGGAACTTCAAAAATATTTTCTAAAGTATACCTTTTTACATTCCCACTAGCAAAGCACTTGGGTTCTAAATTTTCCACATCTTCACCAACACTTGTTATCATCTATTATTTTGATTGCAGCCATTCTAGTGGGTATGAAATAGTATCTCATTGGGATTTTAATTTGAATTTCCCTAATGACTAATGATATTGAGCATATTTTAAGGTGTCTACTAGCTATTCATATATCTTCTTTAGTGAAATGTATATTTACATATTTTGTCCATTTTTTAAAATTAAAGACTTCACTTTTTTAGAGCAGTTTTAGATTTCCAGCAAAATTGAGATAAAGGTACAGAGATTTCCCATATACTCCTCCACACACATGTGCATAGCCTCCCCCATTATCATAATCCCCTATTAAAGTGGTACATTTGTTACAACTGGTAAACCTACATTGACACATCATAATCATCCAAAGTCCATAGTTTACATTAGGGTTCACTGTGTTGTACATTCTATGGGTTTAGACAATTGTATAATGACATGTGTCCACCATGAAAGTATCATTTTGAGTACCACCTTTTAATTGGAATATTTGTCTTATTATTGAGTTGTAAGAACCCTTCATATATTGTACATAAAGTCTTTTTTTTTTTTGTGAGACAGAGTCTCACTGTGTCACCCCAGGTAGAGTGCAGTGGCATCATCATAGCTCACTGCTACCTCAAACTCCTCGACTCAAGCTATTCTCCTGCCTCAGCATCCTGAGTATCTGGAACTACAGGCACATGCCACCATGCCCTTTCTTTCTTTCTTTCTTTCTTTCTTTTTTTTTTGGTAGAGACAGGGTCTTGCTCTTTCTCAAGCTGGTCTCAAACTCCTGGCCTCAAGCAATCCTCCTGGCTTGACCTCCCAGAGTACAGGCCTGAGCTACTGCATCTGGCTGCATATATTGTACACAAAAGTCTTTTATCAGAGATATGATTTACAAAAATTGCCTCCTAATTTGTGGCTTCTCTTTTCCTTTTATAATGGTGTCTTTTAAAGAGCAGAAGTTTTTAATTTCGATGATGTCCAATTTCTCATTTTTTTCTTTTGTATGTATAGTATCTAAGAACACTTTGCCTAAGCCAAGGTCACAGTCATGAAGATTTTTTTATAAGTTTTCTTCAAAAACTTTTCCTGTTTTAGCTTTCCATTTAGGTACATGATCCACTTTAAGTTAATTTTTGTGTATAGTATGAGGTAATGATCCAAATTCATCTTTTTGCATGTGAACATTCAATTGTTCCAGCACCATTTGTTGAAAAGACTTTTATTGAAATGCAATTGACCACAAACATAAGGGTGTATTTCTGGAGTCTTAATTCTGTTCCATTGTTTATATATCTATTCTTATGCTAGTACTACACTGTCTTGATTACTGTAGCTATATAATAAGATTTGACCTAGGGACATGTAAATCCTCCAACTTTGTTCTTTTTCAAAATTAGATTGGCTATTCCAAGTCCTTTTAGGTTAGCTATTCTGGGTCCTTTGCATTTCCATGTAAATTTTAAAAACAGCATGTCAAATTTTGCTAAAAATGTTGCTGGAATTGTGATAGAGATCACCCTGAATCTATCAATCAATGTGGAGAATATTGTCATCTTAACATTATTGAGTCTTCCAATCCATGAACATGGAATATCTCTCCATTTATTTAGCTCTTCTGTAGTTTCTCTCACCAGTGTTTTGTAGTTTTCATTGTATAAGTCTTGCACTTTTGTTAAAGTTATTCATAAGTATTTAATTTTTAAAATTCTATTGTGAATAGAATTGCTTTCATAATTTTATTTTTGTATTTTTCATTGCTAGTTTGTAGAAATACAATTGATTTTTGTATACTACTCCTGTGTCCTACTTCACTGTTGAATTTGTTTATTATTCCAGGTTTTTTTATAGATTCCTTAGGATTTTATACATACAAGATCATGTTGTCTATGAATAAAGACAGTTTCAATTCCTCCTCTCCAATCTAGATGCCTTTTTTTCTTTTTGTTGTCTGACTACACTGGCTAGAATCCCTAGTATAATACTGAATAGTAGTGGCAAGAAGGAAAGCATTTTCTTATTCACCATTAAGTATGACGTTAGCTTTGGGTTTTTCAGAGATGGTCATTGTCAAGTTGGGGGATTTCTTTTCCTTGTTTGTTGAGAGGTTTTATCATGGATATATGTTGAATATTGTCAAATGTTTTTTCTATGCTGAGATGATAATACTTTTTGGTTTTTATTATATTAATTTTACATTAATTGATTTTCAGGTGTTAAACTAAACTTGCATTCTTGGGATAAACCCCACTTGTTCATGGTATATAAATTTTTTATATTTTGCTGGATTTGGTTTGCAAATATTTTGTTGAAGATTTCTGCCTTTCTACTCTTGAAGAATATATTAATTTTTTTCTGTAGTTTTCTTTTTTGTGATGTCTTTGGCTTTGGGATCAGGGTAAAACTGGCCTCATAGGATGAGTTGAGGAATGTTCCCTCCACTTCTGTTTTCTGGAAGAGGTTGTAAAAGATTGGTGTTGTATTTCTTTAAGTGTTTAATAGAAATCACCAGTGAAGCCATCTGAGATTGGGCTTTTTTTATTATTAATCAATCTCTTTACTTATTATAGCTCTATTCAGATTTCTTTCTGAGTCAGTTTTGGTAATTTGTGTGTTTCTAGGAATTTTTCATAAGTGGTCTAATTTGTTGATACAAATTTGCACATAGTTTTTGCTTATACCCCTTTTAATTTCTTTAAGGTTGGTAGTGATACCCCCTCTTTCATTCTTGAATTTAGTAATTTGAGTCTTGCCTCTTTTTTGTCTTGGTCAGTCTAGCTAACAGTTTGTCAGTTTTGTTGATCTTTTCAGAGACTCAACTTTTGGTTTTATCAATTTTCTCCATAATTTTCCCATTTTCTATTTCATTGAGTTCTGCTCTAATCTTTACTATTTTTTTTTCTTCTGCTTGCATTGGGCTTAGTTTCTTCTTCTTTTTTTTCTAATTTCCTAAGGTAGAAGATTAGGTTATTGATTTGAGATCTTTTTTCTTTTTTAATGTATGAATTTATAGCTGTATTTCCCTCTAAACACTGCTTTGACTGCATCCCCCAAATTGTCATATGTTTTCATTGTCATTCAATTTAAAATATTTTCTAATTTCCCTTGTGATTTTGTTCTTTGACTCATTGGTTGTTTAGCAGTGTGCTGTTTAATTTCCACATATTTATGATATCCCAAATTTCTTTCTGTTGCTGGTTACTGTCCTCACATTGGACATAAGGCTTTAGAGATACCTAGTTTGGCTCAAAGGAATAACCTCCTCAATCAAAATTATACAAATTTGAGGCTATGTTCTGGATCATTTAGCACAATAAAAAAGAAACCTCATATCCATTTTGACTTTTTCTAGATGATCCAAGAAAATAGGTGAGTGAGAACAGATCATAACCTCAGGATCAGCTTCGGTTGTTGGGTGACAGTTGGAAGGTGACTGAATCACCACTTTGCTGTTCTCACTGGGGTGGAATGGAAGGGGTAGAAATATGCATCACAGAGACGTGGGAATGGATTTGCAGGATATCTGACATCTAAGAGGTAGATTTATCTACTTCTTTCAGCCCCCCAAAATTTATCAGACTACAATAACTTTAGACCACCCCCATTATCCTTCAATAAGCCAAATGTCTTTATTTCTCCAAATTCCCATTTGTAAAACTGGAGCCTTTTTAAACTTCACACATTCCATCTGCAAACTTTATCTTTTGTGAGAAGTTGGGTTGAGGTAGTCATTTTGTAGTTGGCAGTTGAGTTTAAGTCTTGAATATATATAATTTATTTAATAGATCTTTCCACTAACAGGTCAGTTTATCACTATAATGGTCTTTGTGATGTTGGAGAAGTAAGTACTTTGAGCAATCTAGTTATTTGCCTCAGGTATATGTTTATCAAGAGCTGGATAGTACATATGGACCAGACAACCTGATTGTGTCAGAGGGTATTAAAATTTACTGCCTTTAATGTCCTCAAGTTGTTGCTTTATGGAACCATAAGTAGTAGTTGTGGTGAGAAGCATGACAGCCTTTTATTGCTGCCTATTTTGCCCTCACATGTTATGTTAAATTTAAATAAAATTGTTAGTGTCCTGGAATGGCAGAATGCTTTCTGGTGTCTGCTCTTATTAAGACAACTGTATTTTGTAAAGCAGGAGGGTTGCAGGAGTTCCCACTCCTGCCAGCTGCCTACAGCTCCTAAGGAACAGTAATCCGGTTACCAGTGCAAGAAGAGCTTAACTGGACTCTCACACTGAGATTCATTACCCAGCTCCTGAATGCCATTTTGCTTGTATCAGCATGGCATGCCTTACTCTAATGGTAAGCAAAATTGTTATTTCTCACTAATGAGATGTTCTCTGGGCATTTGCACCACTCTCTTAGGATAGAGCTATTGTTTAATCAATAGCAAAGTACTGATGACAATTTGAGATTTATCTACTTACTTATTTATTGTAAACAAAAAAAGTTGCCAAACAGCCGTACACCCACACACAACCCTTTGATTTTGTCCACATGAAGCATAAAGCCAGATTAATTTGCATTGTTGCTTTTCAGGAATATCTTTGAAATTTAGTAAATAAACCTGTAGTGTTAAATAATCAAAAAAGAAAAGTTCTCTTTTTTTATTGGGATCATCCCTGCTGCAGAGTTGCCAGAAAAATCTCACCCTTTGGTAATATAAACCACTAAGTATTCCAATTAACAAAAATCCTTTATTGTGTTATGGGACAGCTACAAATCTCTCTGGAGTTTTTGCTGTGTCCAAAACCAGAAGGTTCAGCACCAGTAAATGTACATCTTCATTTGATGAAGTACTCAGGCTGGTGACTGCTTGTTCTTAGCTTGGACAGTTCCAGGGCTGAGTTTGCTAATGCACTACTCAAAACCACAGAGGGTATGAAAAGAGGACGTAGTTGAAATGGCCACTTGATTGAGTTTCATACAAGAGACCTTAAACACTATCTAGTTCAACCCTTTCATTGTGAAACTGAAGCCCTAAGTGTAAGTGATGAAGTGATATGCTCTAAGTTTCCCAACTAGTATGTGGTAGATTAAAACATAGTATCTTCCTGGCCAGTGTTCGCCATATCACACTGTAAGTCAGATCATCATGTTAAATAAAACACCTCATACATTATTTTGTAATTGAAAAAGGAAAACAGAAAATGATACACCTATAACCAAGTCAGACTAGGGAAAACTATGCCTTAGTTTACTGTGTAAAACGGGAAAAGTATTACCTGTTTCAAAGGATTACTGAGTAGATCAAATTAGTCAATATATGTAAATCACCTAAAACAGTATTTGACACATAGTAAATGTATTTATTAGCTGTTATTGTTATTATTAGCAATAATACACTACAGTAATAGTGTTATTAACATTATTATAAAAACAGCATGGTCATTGGGACCAACTGTATCTTGGGATACCACAAAAAAAGACCTTAAACCTTAAAGAAATAGCTACAAGATTGCAGAGCACCCCTCCTTTCTTGAGAGCTTGGTAGGCAGGCAGATATTTAGTTATCCCATGGCTCATTCTGAGGCTATGTACATTGTGTAGTGAAATCTCTAATTTGGGCTCATTCAAAATGTGTGCTTATGGACAGAGGCTCTGGAAAAGTCTCTCTTTCCTTAACAAACTCTTCATACTGAAAATTTATTATATAAACAAGATTGGCAGGGGTGGACATGGAGGAATAGATTAAAAACTAAGAGAATAAGTTATTTTTCAAGCATCTTTGAGCACTTTCAAAGCTGCTGGAGTCCTTACGTAGAATTAACTTGCTCACCTAAATCTCAT
>JAKFHU010002155.1:0-10694 GCA_023783475.1 Daubentonia madagascariensis | reverse complement strand
TTTCCAAAGCCAAGTAGTTTGCAAGCAAAAAAAAAGAGTATTTTTTCCAAAAATTTTTAAAGGGGGAAAAAATTTTCCCATATTACATAAGACTTTATATATTTTCCCGGGTTAGGATAAAAAGGGTATCTTTAAAAATTTTTCCTTTTATAGATGGAATTAGGAAAAAAAAAATTTTAAATTTAAAAATTATATTAAAAAAAAATTGCGAAATTTGACTTTCCACGTAAAAAAAAGCTTTCATGAAAAAAAATTCAAAGGTCTCCTTCTTTTAAAAAAAAAATTTAATGTAATTAGTCACAGGTCCCTATAACCAAAAAAAATAATAAGTTTTTTTAAAATTTAGAATGAATGGAAATTTCCCCCTTTTTTTTTTCAGCAAAAACAATGTGCATTTTCTATAAAATCGTAATTTGGGTTACAAAAGCCTAAAAGTCCAAGTCAGTTTCCTGGGAGCACTTATTTTTTTAGGGGGATGATACGGAAGAATTTTGAATTAAAACTGGCTTGCTTGTTCAAAGGATTATTTTTTCATTAAAATCCTTTCAATGATAGAAAAAATTGAAGAGAAAAGGAAAAGCAAAGAACTAAATTTTGCCAAAAGTTTTTCCCCTCCTCTGTGTGGAAAAGGGGGGGTTTTTCCAAAGTGGGTTTTGCAATGCCGGAATAAGAAAAGTCCTTTGGGGTTTTAAAGGGGAAATTTAAACCTTAAAAAATTTTAATTTTTATTTTAAAAAGGGGGTTTAATTTTTTTAAAATTTTTTTGAATAGTTTGACATTTGATCCCCTGTTTATAATTGGTCAAATATCATTTTGCCCAATTTTTCCCAAAAAGGAAAAGTTGGGAAATTTTCCAAAAAAAAGGGGGGTAGCAATGGTCCCTTTTTCCCATTCTTTTTTAGAATTGCAAAAATTTTTTTTTTAAAAGTATGCTCGGGGTTAAGAATATTACCTAGTTTGAAATAAACTGTCAAATGACCTCTATAATTCTTGTACAAGCCCTTCATAGTCACTTTGCAAGGTAAAAAACAATATTTAACTAACCATATGTGAAAAAGGTGAGCAAAGCGGTATCAATAAACTATGTGGGAGAGTTATAAATAAATTGTTCAATTATATTATATATATTTTTAAATATTATATTTGCCCTAAGGGATATATTGTACCTGATAAGTAGCTATGATGATAGGGCATGAATAAATTATAATTTGTAAAATTAAAAAATAAAAAACTTAGAGGAGTACTTCAAAATTTTTTCTGATGCATTAGGAGACTATTGTTCTGGGACAGCAAATCTCAATTTATTTGTAAAAGAGCTTATCAAATTAAGGCACATGCCAACACTGTTTTTGTAGGTCTCTGAATCAGGCTCCTGATGAATGAAGAGCACTTGTGGAAGGGCTGAACTAAGAAAGCTGTCCCATGCTAAGAAATGAAGCAAAATTTTTTTCTGTTTGGATTTTGTAACAGGATCAGGGCAACTTACAACCTAAGATACCAAAAACAAAGAGTTTATTTTGCAGACAGTACGTATTTTAAAATATTAAACTCCATTTGCTGGTAAATTAGTTCTCTGTTTCAAAGATTAACAAACTTCTATATTCCCAAAGTAATAAATTCAAAAAGTAGTTCTCCCACTTGAATTATTTTTTGAGAATATCTATTTTTATAATTCAAAAAAGGTTAGGGGCTTCAAATTACACTATTTTCAAGCCTAAATAACTCCTTACGGGTTGCAATATTTGAATCACAGCAGGAGCTATAGTTTTTAAACCCCCCATATGGATAAGTAGAACCTGTACAAGTTGGTTTAAGACAAATTCAGATTGTATGCCATCTAAAGAAATCCTGATTATACAGGTTAGTTTCAAGAAAGTTCTTAGACAAAAGTTCTATAAACTTTAATTATCAAGAGTAAATTTCTAAATTGATGGAGAACCATGTATATTTAATTTTTTCACACAAGCATAAAATACATAATTGAATTGCCATGAGACTGTAAAAAGTATAAAAATTAATCTATCTAACTAAGCAACCCCTTAAAAAGGCTTGGAAGTTGTTGGGACAGAAAAATAGAAAGAAGAGAGCACTAGACAGTTATATTAAATCCCTGAAAGTTTTTTTTCTTTTTTAAAGACAAAATGAACAAAGTTAAAGTGGTGTGTGGGATGGCAAGGTGTTTTTTTATTTTATTTTTTTAACTTTCTTCAAATTTTGTTTAAATGTCTTTAAAAACATAAAGTTATTTATCAAAAATTACACACGAGACATCAAAACTGATAAACATATTTCTGAATACTACCTCACAGTGACTCCATGAAGATGAAGGTTTATCATCAGCTCCATGTTTACAAGATCGAGAAATAGGGAAGTAAGGGATTCACAAGTATTTGTTGCCTACCATGTGTCATGAACTGGCAATATACTCAAGGGCAAAACGACAAAAACTCACCATCATTGAGTTTATTTTCTTTTCTAATAGAAATAATAGACAAATAAAGGGTAGGGGCATTCCTTTAGATAGGGGGACTCTAAAGAGGTACATTTGGAAACAAAGGACATAAGAAGGAATCAAGCAAAAAGCCAGAGTAGAGAAACAGCAAACAAAAAGGCTCTTACATGGTCTTGCAACAGTTTGGCAAAAGGCCAGGTAACTTGACTATAATTGGAGAGTCAGAGATACTAATATAGTCAAAGAGGTAGTAAGGAAAAGAGCAGATTCGCTGGCAAAACAATAAAGTTTCTAACCAACATGGCCAAAGTCCAAAAGAAGATAGTGAAAAATTTTAATTTTACGCTATCTTCCTTTTGTACTTTGGCCATGTATGGTCAAACTTTTATTGTTTTGCCAGGCAATCTGCTCTTTTCGTACCTCCCTCTTTGGACTATATATGCTAATACTCTGACTCTACAATTATAGTCAAGTTACACTGGCCTTTTGCCAAATGTTGCAAAGACCATGTAAGGCCTTTTGTTTGCTGTTTTCTCGACTCTGGCTTTTTGCTTGATTCCTTATTATGTCCTTTGCGTCAAATGTCACTCTTTAGAGTCCACCCTATTAAAGGAAATGCCCCTAACCTTTATTTGTCATTATTCTATTAGAAAGGAAAATAAAACTCAAGGATGGTGAAGTTTTGTCTGTTTTGCCCTGAGTAATTGCAGTCATGAAAACATGGTAGGCAAACAATACTTGGAAATCACTTACTCCATATTTCTCATCTTGTAAAAGGGAAGCTGATGAAAACCTATCATACTCTGGAGTCACTGTAGGGAGTAATTCAGACAATATTGTTTATCAGTTTGATTTCGTGTGATAAGTTTTGGATAATAAGCTTATTGGTTTTAAAGACATTAAACAAATTTGAGAAAGTAAAAAAAATTAAAAATAAAAACCCACCTTGCCTCCCCACACAACACTTTAACTTTGTTCATTTTGTCTTTAAAAAAAGAAAAAAAAACTTTCAAGGATTAATATACTGTCTAGTGCTCTCTTCTTTCTATTTTTCTGTTCCCAAGCAAACTTCCACGCACTTTTTAAGGGGTGGCATTAGTTAGCAAGATTTAATTTTATAATTTTTAAGTCTCATGGGCAATTCAATTATGTATTTTGTGCTATGTTTTGAAAAGAAGTAATATAAATAGGGTTCTCCATCATATTAGAAATTTTCTACTTGAAATTAAAGTTTTATAAGAACTTTGCCTAAAGAACTTTCTTGAAACTAACTGTATATAATCAGGATTTCTCTTTATAATGGATACAATCTGATTGTCTTTTAAAACAACTGTACAGGTTACTACTTAATCCTATCTGGTAAAACTAAGCTCCTGCTGTGTTCAAAATATTGCAAACCCTTAAGAGTTACGATTAGCTTGGAAAAAGTGTAATTTGAAGCCACATGGAACATTTTTTTTGAATTAGAAAAATAGATGATTCTCAAGAAATATATTCAGTGGGAGGAACTACTTTTTTGAAATTTTATTCTTTGGAATATATAAAGTTTAGTTTGTTAATCTTTGAACTAGAGAAACTAATATTACAGCACATGGGTTTAACTATTAAATACAGTACTGTCTGCAAATAGACCTCTGTTTTTGTATCCTTAGGTTAGTAAGTGTCCTGAGTTAACTGTTACGGACAAATACAAACGGAAATTTGCCTTCATTTCTTTAGCATGGGTACAGCTTTCTTAGTTCAGCCTTCACACAAAGGCTCTTCACTTCATCAGGAGCTGATTAGAGACTCTATACCAAAAACAGTGTTGGCATGTGCCTTAATTTTGATAAGCTCTTTTAAAAATAAATTGGAAATTTGCTGTCCCAGAACAATAGGTCTCCTAGGCATCAGAAAAAACTTTTGAGACTCCTCCTAAGTATTTTTATTTTTTATAATTTACAAATTATAAATTTATTCATGCCCTATCATCATAGCTACTTTAGCAAGTACATATATACACTTAGGGGCAAGATATATATAAATATTTAAAAAATATATATATATAAATGAATCAATATCGATGTATAAATTCTTCCCATAAATAGTTGTATGATACCGTCTTGGCTCACTTTTTTCACATATGGTTAGTTAAATATTGTTTTTACCTTGCAAAGTGAATAATGAAGGGCTTGTACAAAGAAATAGAGAAGGGATTCAGTTGACAGTTTATTAAAACTAGTTAATATTCTTAAATCCACTGAGGCATACTCAAGTTTTTCTTGCAATATGCTAAAAGAGAATGAATGAATGAGAGCACCATTGCTCACCCCTTTGTGTTTGGGAACTTCCAATCTTCTGGGAAACACCTTGGTTCATAAGTTGATCGTTGACCATATAATATCAAGATCAGGGGACAAATGCAATATAATCATAAAAATTTAAAAAGATAATCACCTTTTTAATGGAAAAATTTAATGTAAGAGTTCTAATTTTCCCCTTTCACTCCAAAGGATAATCTGGTTATCTCCGGCATGTGCACAGCCCACGTGAAACCAGCTTGGTCTCCACAGAGGATGAAGCAGCTGGTGGCAAAATTTGAGTTCTCTTGTCTTTTCTCATTTTCTCTCAGTTTTTGTCTATCATTGAAAGGCATTTGAATGAGGAAAAGTATCCTTTGAACAAGCATAGCCAGTGTAATTCAAACTTCGTATACTGTTATAGCATGACCTCTAAAACTAAGTTGAATGCCCAGAATCTGAGCTTGGAATTTCCCAGGGTTAGTAACTAAAATCCAGCTTTTATAGAATAGCACATTGTTTCGCTGGAAAAAAAAAAGGGATATTTCCATCTCATTTATTTAAAAGTGAACTTAGATTTTGTAGGGTTATAGGTACAGATCTGTGACTAAATTACATTAAATTTTTTTTATAAAAAAGGAGACTATTTGGTAATGTATTTTTCATGATTAATGCTTTTCTTCACTGTTGGAAATTGTTCAATTGCAGCTGTAAATGATTTTCAAAATATAAAATTTTGGAAAATTGCATCTTTTTAGACCTAATTGCCAATGACGATATAATGAATCTTTATAAAAGATACATTTTTATCCTGACAGTTGCAAGATAATAGATGTCTATGTTATGGAATTTAATACCCCTAAAATTATGAAAGTTACTCTTTTGCAGCTTGCAGCTAGCTTGGCTGTGGATTTCACTTTACTTTTATATTGGGGACATGGTTTATTCCTGAGATAAGTTTTTTGTTCCGTTTGAAGAATCAACGATCTAGTATCAACATAAGCTTAAAAAGCAGAGTCATCTTCCACTTCCCCCTCTCCACCCAAATACAGAGTCACAGGAATGAGTAGGTATGAGGTTAAAACAAAAGAAAATCATCTCTTAATCTAGGAACAGAGTGGAGAATAAAGAGAGCCTATGCCAGAAAGAGTACGGGTTTAAAATTTTAACATCTGGGACAGGGATAACACACTCTGAGAAGAGTGGAGGGGCATTGTCCCGTAGTATGCAGTTCCCTGTGGAGTCCATGGCTAGACATGTCAGACAGGGCAGGAAATTTGCCACTTTGACCAGTGAGTTCCAGGAGGTGTTAACAGCAAAGCACAGATTCGAATGCATGTCTGCTTTGAACATACTGCCTGGGATGAGGCCAGAGGTTTTGTTTTAAGGAGGTGTCCTGGATGCGTCATAGCAGTTGCCAGAATGCAGGAACACAAAACACACAACAAAAAATTAATAAATCCTGTCAAAGTTCCTTACAAAAATCCCGTTTCTCCCATGATTCTAACAGCTTAGCAACTAATTTCCATTTATGCAGGTAATGAGATTGCACATCTTGCTACAGCCGAGTGTATACCAGCTTCTGCTAATTTAGACTGTATCGCAAGGTGGGCATTTGCTTGGGGAGTTTAGGCCTCAAAAAGGGTGATCAATAGAACAAATGATAGGAAATAGGAAGCTGGTTGGAGAGAGATAGGGGTTTTGTCCATTATTTTACCCAGTTGGTTGCTTTAAATTTCATGTGTGGGTTAGCCAGGTAGCCTAGGCATTGAAATCTTTTTTTTTTTTTAGAGACAGGTCTTGCTCCGTTGACCAGGCTGGAGGTAAAGTGGCGTGATCATACACTCACTGTAACCTTGTGAACCTCTGGGGATCAAGGGATGCTCCTGCCTCAGCCTCCCAAGTGCGGGGAATACAGGCACACACCACCACGCCCAGCTAACTTTTTTTTTAATTTTTGTAGACGAGGTCTTGCCTATGTTGCTCAGGAATCTGAACTCGGGCCTCAGCGATCCTCCTACATCAGTCTCCCAGTGCTAGATTATAGACAGAGCAACACGGCTGGCCATGTGGTACTCTTAACAATGGTGTGGGAATTACCATCACAGCAAACCATCTTCTTCTTGATCACTTGGGACAGTGTATTAATGGAACTGCCCACCGTCATATCATGATGGTTTGGATATTCTTTTGCTTTGAGAATCTTTACCGAAATCATCAATGCTAATGGTATTAGACAGTCTTTAGACTGTCAGCACATATCAAAGTTTGTTAATTTTTTGTTTTTATATGATGAAATCCTATCAAAGTTCTTTTCTCTGAAAGATTTTAAAGTGGGTGTTAGATTATGTAAATAACATTCTTATATAAATTCTGTATTTGCTTCTCATGGGAAATCCAGAGTCTTTCAGAATACAATCCTAAAATAAAGTTGTTACATATTGGAGAAAGTGGAATGATTGTGTGTTATGGCAAATAAATGGGGGAAAATGATGAAAACAGCAAGGATAAGCTGCATCCTGTTGTCATGCAACCATAGTTGTGGAAAATGGATTAAAGCGGGTCTCGAAAGGATTGTATTGCAGCTTTATTCACTCTGAAAATAATAGTGTAGAAAAGACATGGAGAATTGGTTTTAGGACAAAGTAAATCCCTTGGGCACAAGTAGCTAGTACCACTGTGTAACACAATCTCTGTCCTTTCTAATTATAATTTTGTTCTGCAAACACTTAAAAAAAATAGTTCAGGGGTTTTCATTTTTTCCTTTTTCCCCTTCTCACCAGTGCTAATTTCGTTCTTTTCCATCCTTCTTGCTGTATCATTTAGTCTTAAGTTGTTGAACTGTACTAAAAACATCTAATGTCATGGCAATTGTAAAAAGCATCCAGTGCAGCATTATGATTGTATGAACAGATGGATTTGATGATAAATGAGCAAGCATCCTGTAGGTGTGAAAAAATTTATTTTAGCTGGTTTTCAACTTTCTCTGTAATCAAAGCTTCTGAAGTGTTATTTAAATGCCATTATTCTACTTGACCATCATAGCAAAATATTTATCCCGGTGAAGTGGAGACATGTTAGGAAAAACCTGATGAAAGCTGTGCTCTTTGTTCCAGCAGCTGGCTGCTTGTACAGGTTTAGTGGTAAGGAAAATCGCATCTCTGTATTTAGCGTATTGATCTGCTGTGGTAGGTGCCTGTGTAAAAAAGTATCCCTGTAACAATGTATTAAAGGGGTAAGAGCAGTTTATATTACAATGAGTTTGGAGAAGACAGAGTTTAGACGTGCTATAAAATCCATAAAACTGAGGATTTATCCTAAAAACTTGTGTTGAAATTCCCAATTTACTCACATTTACTTGCAAATAGTTGACCATTACCTTGAAACATGAGTTGCCCTAACACTAAGCATTACCCTTCTTTGCCCTTAGTAGAGTTTTTATATTTTAATTGTCTGTTGTGGTAGTTGAAAAACATGGTGTGAAAAACACGTCAGTTAGGACGAATAATATTGACTGACCAACAGAACGGTATTTTAAAGTATCGTGACTATTCCAGTCAGAATCCAAATACAACATTAAGTTGATTTGGTTTACACATAAGTTTGATTTATAAATAGGCCTCTTCATGTAACATTGCCTGGTTTGTGGCTAACCAAAATCGTCCTTCTGTATACCTTTCTTTAGTTAGAGAAGAAACGTCTTTTAAAAAGCAGAGAAAACGATGGGGGAGGAAGAGCAGAGAGAACTAATGATTTTTTTTTTTAAAGGATTGTATCAAAACAGCCTCATTTTTTTTCTGTTGTTTAATGATAGGTCATATGACTGTGACTTATCACACAACTTTAGGCTATTAAATGGTTTCAGATACGCAGAGACAAACAGCTTCAAAGATTGCAATTAACAAGTTAGCCAACAATTTGTAACTGAGTTTGAAATGAAAGGGACTATCAGTGTTTATATTCCATTTGCCAAGATATGGTAGTACCATTGGGATTTAACAGTGCATGGATGTAAACTCCCTCTCTTTAACTATCTTGGGAAAATATTTTAAAGCTAGTTCATAAATCGTTTAAAATGGTTTTACATTAAAATCTGATGCATGATTTTTAGACTGGTGTTTGAAGTGGGCAATATCATCAGATGTGCATTTGAGATTTACTAGTTTGCATCTTGGCTTATGATAAATCGGACGGAAGAGAGCTACTTTTATTTTCCTGGAAGAAAAAAACTTATTAGGTATACTCATCACTCCCCATTTCACATTTCTTTTCATATTTCATTTGTTTTAAAAAATTTTACTCTTTTGGGGTTCTTCTTTGAATATGTGGTCTTATACTAATGTCCTGAAAAAAAAGGGGAAAATTTTCTTTCCCCCCTTTTAATTTTTAAAAAAAAAACCCCCAATCACGGGAAATGCCTAAAAACCCCTAAAACGCAATAAAGGGGCAAAAAAACCTACTTTCCCTGAAAAAATTCCATAAACGGGGGGGGGGAAGGTATTTAAATTTTAAATTTTTTTTTTACCCCCCAGGGAAACAGCCTTTGGGTTTTTTTTAAAAATGGTTATTTTTTTTAAAAAAATTGGGGGGGCTGCCAACGTGGGTTTTGCAAAGTGCCCCCAAACCAAAAATGCTAAAAGGGGGAAAAGGTTTTTCTCTCTGCAGTCGGGCCCCCCGGGAAAAGTCAGAAAAAGGGGGTTTTTGCATTTTTTTGTAGGTTTTTCTTTTCTAATAAAGCAAAAAAATTTTTTTTTTCTCTACCAAAAAAAATTTAAAATTTAAAGGGACCCCCCAAAAGGGGGGGGGGGGGAAAAATTTGGTTTGATAAAAATTTTTTTGGATAGGGGGGGATCCTTTATGAGGGGGAGTTTCCCCTCCTTAAAAGGGGAAAGCCCCAAAATAGTCCCTTTAAAACCATTGGCCCAAAACCCCCAATCTATAGGGAGGATGATCCGGGGGTTTTTGTGTGGGGGGTTTCCCCTTTTTCCCAAATCAAAGGATTTACTTGGGGTTTTTTTTCCCCTTTTTTTCGGGGGGGGAAGTGAGGAAAAGAGCTTGTTTTCCCGGGGGGAAACCCCCCCCCGGGGCCTTAATATGTGGATGTAAGTGACACGGCCTCTTCGGGGTTTTAAAAAATTTTTTGGAAAAAAACATGAAATAAAGGGGGGAAAAAAAAAGAGTGTTGTAAATGCCTTTCCCCAAAAGGGGGAAAAGGATTTCTTCAACTTCTTTTTCCCTTTTTAATTATAACCCCCCCTTTCTTTTTTTTTTTTTTTCCCCTTGTCTTTTTTTCCCTCCTTTTCCCCCTCCTCTTTTCTTTCTTTCCCCCCTCCATCCCAAAACCCCCAAAACCCCCTCCCCCCCCAAAAAAATATTTTTTAAAATTTTTTGGGAAATGGGGCCAACCCCCAAAACTTTCATAAAAAATTTTTGTTGTGAAACCCCCGGGGGATTCCCAGGCCTCGGGGGGGTGGCCTATTTTTTTCAAATCAATTTAATGCAAAAAAATTTTAGGGCAAAAAAAAAATTTTGGGACACTCCCTTAGAGTTTTTTGAAAGGGGGATTTGACTTGAATTTTAAAAAAATTTTAAAAATTCTAGAAAAACCCAAAAATGGTTTTTTGTGGCATGTTTTTTAAAAGGGTTTTTTTAAGTACATGTATAGGAAATTTTTTTTTAAAAAAATTTAATTGGGGGAAAAAATTTAATAGTTTTCCCCCCCCAAGTGAATGGTTTTTCAAAAACCCCCGGAAAAATTTCTTTATGTAGCATAAGGGTTTTTTAAAAAGGGGGGGCCCCAAAAGGGAAAGTGTAAGTGAACATCCTTTACTTTTTGTTTTTTTTTTGGGGGGAAAAAAAAGGGATACCCCCTGGTAATGCAAAATTTTGTTTGTAAGATGGTGGTTTCCTATTGAGGGGTTTTTAAAAAAATTTTTTTAAAATTTTGGTTTAGAAAACACGGG
>JAKFHU010002153.1:0-17953 GCA_023783475.1 Daubentonia madagascariensis | reverse complement strand
TTTCCCCCCCAAAAATCTTTTTGGACCCAAATTTTCAAATCGGGGAAAAAATTTTAAACCCGTTAAGGGTGGAAAAAAAAAAAAACCGGGGGAGGTTTTTGCCTTTCCTTATGACGATTGGCCCTTTTTGGTTTGTTTTCCCTAAATATACCAAAAGTAGCGTCACACCCAAAACATCTTGCTGCACAGAAACACTGAGTTTAAAAAAGTTAGGTTTAAAATTCAGGCCCAGGGAGATGAAGGGGAGACTTTTTTTGTGCGGGGGTCCCAAGAAAAACCCTGTACTCCCAGCTTTGAAGGGGGGAAAAAAACAAACCAAAGAAGTGGAAATGGCTGATGGGGCCGTCCAAAAACAGATAGAAAGGGGCCTTGGTGAAAAGGTTTTTAATACTAAGTAATTTTTCTTTTGGAGAAACTGGATTTTTGAAAGAATTCTTTTCCCTTTGGGGGGAATCATTTTATCAAAAGGGGAGTTGTGGTTGGGAAATGATCCAGGTTTTCAAAAAGGTAAAAAAAAGTGGACCTGGTTTCCCCATAGTTAGCCTCTTCCCATCTCACTGCACGTTTTCCCCAGGCAGGGGGTTCCAGTGAGCCGGGGTACGCCACTCCAAAAAAAATGGCCCAAGGGACCCAATCAACCTTTTGGGGGCGGGGGCCCAAAGAGGTTCGGCAGCCCCATCAAACTAGGTCTCTTTTCCCGATAAATCAACTTTCCTTTTCCCATGTCACTAAAAAATTTTGAAATTTTCCAATGTGCCTTTGGGTGAACCTTGTTTAAATGCTTTGGGAAAAAATTAAGGGGGCCTTTTGTGCATTAAAAAAATAATACTTTGGGAAATTTTTTTGGGAAAAAAATCCCCTTTTTTCGTGAAAAAAAAATTTACTTTTTTCCCATGGGGAAACCCTTTCCAGTTTTTTTTTTTTTTTTCCCACGATTAAAAAAGGGAAAAAAGGAAAAATTTTTGCAAAAAAACCCTTTAAACCCCTTTCATCTTTAAAAAAAATTTAAAAAAAAAAAAAAATCCTTTTAAAAAAAAAAAAAAATTGAGGGGAAAAAGGGGAAAAGGTGTTTCCTCCTTCCCCTAGGGGGGCCCTGGGTTTCCCTGGGAATTAAATGGGGGGACAATTTTCTCTGCCTGTTTATCCCTTGGGTTTTTTCTGTCGTCTGGGGTTTTTGGGGTTTTTTTTCCCCCCCCCCTTATGGAAAAACTTTGGGGAAGGGGGGCAATTTTTGTAATAGGGAAAAACTATTTCCCTTTTTGTTTTCTTTGCCATTTTAAAAACCCCCATCGGGGGGGGGCCGGGGTTTTATGGGGGAATTTTCCCGGGGGAAAAATTTTGGGTTTGGGGAAAAAATCCCCCAAAAAAAGCTCCCCTTGTTTTTTTTTAAAAAAAAAGGAAAGGGGAAGTTTTTGGGGGTTTTGGGGGGCTTTTGGGGGGACCTCCCCTTTTCCCTCTCTTGTTTTTTTTTGGGGGAAAATTTTTAAAGGGGGAAGGGGGAAGGGGAATTTGGGGGGAAGGCCCCTTTCCTTTTGGAGGGGGGGTTTTCCGGAAAATTTTCCCTCATTTTAAAATAAAAAGGTTTTCCAACCCCTTTTCCCTTAAACTTTTTTGGGAAGGAATAAATTTTAAAAAAACGAATGGCATTTTTTCCCTGTGGGGGTTTTTTGGGATTTCCCAAAGGTTTTTTTTTTTCCTTTCCCCCTTTTTTGGTTTTGCTTTTTTTTCCCTAAAGGCCTTTGAAAAAGGGCCCGGGGGTTAAATTCCTGATAAAAAATTTAAAAAAAGGGAGTATCGTTCCCGGCCCGTGTATTTTTGTTGCCCCGATTTTTCTCACCCACTTTCCCAAAAAAAAAAACCAAAAAAAACCAAAATTTTTCCCCTTCCCCAAGAAAATTCTCCTTTTAAAGAAACCCCTTTCGGGCATTTTTTTTTCCCCTTGTTTTTTTCCATTTTTTTTTCCCCCACAAACTTTTAAAATTTTTTCCTTGGGAAAATTTGAAAAAATGAATTGGGGTTGGGAAAAAAAATTTCCTAAAAGTCCCAAAAGGGAAATTTTTTTTTGAGGAATTTTCTTTAGTTTGTTTTGTTTTAAATATAAAAAAAAAAGGGGAAAGGGTTTAAAAAAATATGGTTTCAGATTTTCCCCCTTTTCTGATTTTAAATTTAAGGGTTTGGCTTTTGTTGCCGGGCCATTTTTTTACTTTTTTTTAAAATTGTTTTTTTCCCCTTACATTTAAAAAAAAAAAAAACCTTTAAATTTCCCCCATACCCCCCCTTTTTAACATCTAAAAAATTGAAAAAACCAAAAAAAAAGGGTTTTAAAAAACTCCTTCGTGGATCTCCCTTTTCTTTGGGGTTTGGGGGGGGGCCCCCAAAAAAAAAAGGAAAGGGCCAGTTGGCTTTTTACCCCAAGGGGGGTTTCTGTGGGGGAAACTATTTTAAAACCCTGTTTTTAAACAAAAAAGGTTTGGGGGGCAGGGCCCAGGGGGGGAAAACCCGGGGGGAAAACATTTTGGGGGTTTGCAGGAGCCCGGGGGCACGAAGCAGAAAGGAACTGTAAATACCGGGGGCCCAAAAAGGGGATGGGGGGCCGAGGGAGGGGGGTTTGGATGGGGGGCCGGAAGGGGAGCCCCCCTTTTTGGGGCCCCTGGGAAAGGGGGGGGGACCGCAGCGGTGGGGGGGGAAACCCCTCCGGAGGATTTTCCGGGAGGGGGGATTCCCCTGCCCCCAAAACGTTTCCCCCCTAGGTTTAAAAACCCCAAGGGTTTTTCCTTTTTGGCCCAAAACCCGGGGCAAAAAAAGGGGAAAACCCAAAGGGGGGGCCCGGGGGGGGCCCCGGGGGCCCCACCATCGCCCCCCACGGGGAAAAATTTCCCTTCGGGGGCACAAAAAAAGGGCCGGGGTGAAAAGGCCAAAAAAAAAGGAGTAAAAGGGAAAAAGCAAAAAGGGGAAAAAACCCGGGCCCCACTACCCCGTCCGGGCCCTTTTTCCCCCCCTTGACTTTTGGAGTTTTTTGTTTTTGGGGAAGGGAAAAAAAAATTTCAAAAAAAAAAAAAAATTTGGGGTTTATTAAAAGGGGGGGGATTTTTCCTTTTCCATTTCCCCCCAGAGCTCGGGTTTTTATTCAAAAAAAAAAAAAAAAAAACAAAAAAAAAAAAGCAAAACACAAACCCATTTATTTCTAGTTCTCCCACTTTTAAAATTCTTTGTGAGGGGGATTAAAAATCGCCAGGGAGCAATATCTCTGAAATGTGTTTTGGATCTCGGAATTCTGAGAAAAAGTTTTTCATGGAATCATAGCCTTTTTTTACCACAAGGAGGGGGTTCCCAACAGTCTGGGGGTTCGAAGGCACAACAACTCTCCTCCACTCCCACCTTCCCCACCGGTTCGGTATGATTTCAGAAAAGGTCAAGCCCGGAAAAAGAGTTAAGTTGGGGGACTGTTCCACAGGTTTTATACAGGTGAAGGGGGAGTCAACGAACTAAAAATCCCAGTCTTCTCGGGGACCAGCAATGGTTTATATTTGCCACTACCACTGTGTGTTTGCAACGGTGTTTGTTAACAAACTCAAGCTACGGTTGGAGGGATTTTAAAAACACCATGAAGAGGGTCTATAAAAACGGGGCTAAGGGAACGTAAAGGTTAAAAAAAAAAAACCAATATGGTATTGAAAAAAAAAATGTTCATTTGGAAAGGGGAATAAGGAGCAAATACTTTCTAATCAAGCTGTTGTGGATTAGGTACCGTTCCACAGTCAACTTTTTATATTTATTTACTGGTTTCATTTAAACCAGTCACGGAGGCCACCCCACCATAAGATTTAGGTAAGATTTAATTGTCATTTCACTCCCTTGTTTTTGACAGATGAAGGGGAAAACAAACAGAAGGCCCCCAAAAAAGGGAGGTTAAAGTGGACTTTGTGCCAAACACGTTTTTTCCAACAGCTAGGAGGTGGGACAAGCGGCTCCAGGATTTTCAAAGGGCCAGGGAGGACAGGCTTGGTGTTTCTGTGGGGTTTCTCCCCTTTTACACCTTTTTAACTCCTTCACTAACAGGGGGACGAGGGAACCCGTTTCTTCAATCCTGGGGGACCCCCACCGGTTGGAAGGGTCACCCTCACATACTGTTTTTTTATTCAGAAGGGGGGAATTTTTTTATAATTTTTCCAAAAATCACACTAAGATTTTAGATTTACCTTATCTTTATGTGGGAAGGCAGGGTGTAGGTGGTGAACAAAAAATATTAAGATGAAAAAAGGGAGAGGGGAAAAAAGGTGCCAAAAAAATTTATTGATTACATGGGGGACCAAAACATTGTAAGATTTGGGGACAATTGGGCCTGTTATTCCAGGGCGATTCTCCAGAATTGTTACCTTCCCTGGAATGAGGTACCCCAGAGTTAAAACCCCCACGGGTTTTTTCTGGGGGGAAAATAATTTTGCCTGGGAATCTTTTCAAAAAAAGGTGTGGGCAGGGAATAGGGGTCTGCTGGAAGGGAAGAAAAAGTTGATGGTGTTGGAATTTCTTCTTCTTTTTTGGGAGGGAGGTCAATGTTTTGTTTGAGGTATTTTTTTACTGGATACTCCAACAGTGGAACTCAAAAGAATTTTGCCTACAAAAAAAAAAGAAAATACATTTGGAAGGGGGACCATTGAGCTTTGGGTATTTTTTGAAATTGTTTTTTTTGAAAGGAAAAAAACAAAAAATCTTGCTCGCTAAATAAGTAATTTCATAAAAAAAAATCGTCAGGAATAGGAAGTCAGTTGGAACACTACACCTTGGGTTGGGATGGGGCAACAGTTTATAACAAAAAAACGGCTATTCCAAGTCCCCCCAACCATTCAGGCCTGTGGACCAATGATAAGGATTGAGTGGGTCAAAAAACGAAAGACCTAAGTATTCAAATCTTTAATAAGGGTTGGGGGCGGCTTTGAAATGTTTCTTCAATTATTTTCACCCACAACTTTTTATGGTTGTTACTTTAAGAAGATTTATTGTGATGACAAAAAAAAATTTGGGTTCGCGACTCTTCTAAAAAAAACATTAAAACCAAACAAAAACAATTGGTGGATGGGCAGTACACGTGCTATTAAAAATTCCCCAGTGGGGTGCTTATTACAGACCTGATGGCTGCCTGGGGAATTTTATTGTTGGTGCCCACTCGGATTTAAAAAACAAAGGATCGCGTTAAAAAAAAAAATTTTTCTTTTTGTTTCTTATTCTGACTTCTTTAAGATTCCAACCCAAATTTTCCCCATCCAAACAAGTGTGGGCTGGGGTCAAAGAAAAAAAAAACGGACCATGATTTTCTTGGAAAAAAAAAAAGGGGGGATCTGGTTAGAAAAAACCTTTTCTTTGCAGGTAAGGCATGTGAAGTATTTTTGGTTCTTTTCCATTGTTCAAGGTCTCCAGTAGGTTAGTTTTTTACGTATTGAGGGGTGAGTTTTTACACAATTCCAAAGTCCAGTATGTATTTGGGAGCGGGGGTTTCTACTTGTGTGCCGGACACCCCAGGGGTTTTTTTCCCCACGGGTTTCTAAGTGTATGGGGCCAGGCAAAAAAAGGGGGGGGGCCCGATGATCAGGTTTGTGTTTCTTGTGGCAGGGGGGCAATAACACTCCTTGAGTAGGGGGGGCTTCAGGGGGGGGGGGAAACAAATTAGGATTAGGAGGGACAAAAAAACAGGGAAAAGGAGGAGGGGAGTGTGAGAGAAAAGCAAAGGAGGGGGAAAAGAAAGGGGGGTCGTTTTTTTCAGAGGGAGGGTGGTACTGAATTTATTGCCACCCAAAAAAGTTAAAACCAAGATGAGGACACACCAAAAGAAGATGTGGGTCATGAATGGGTTAGCGGGGGAGGGGGACCAGCGTTGGAAAGGGCCACCAATTTGCATGGTATGTGATCAAGGGGGAAGGCTCTTGAAAAAAAAAAAAACTCCATTGAGCCATGGTCAAAAACTTGGGCCTGTGGTTTTTTTGCCAATGTCCAGGTTGGATTTATTATTCCTCAAAAAAAAAAAAAAACTGAAACTTATGTTAAAGCCTTCCCCAAGTAAATATTTAGTTCCATTCAAAAGGCTG
Organism: Daubentonia madagascariensis; assembly: GCA_023783475.1. Classification (NCBI taxonomy): domain Eukaryota; kingdom Metazoa; phylum Chordata; class Mammalia; order Primates; family Daubentoniidae; genus Daubentonia; species Daubentonia madagascariensis. The sequence continues at coordinate 11,873 of JAKFHU010002153.1, read as the reverse complement.
GGCGTAATTTAAAGGCTTTTGCCTGTATCATAGATGCTGTAAGGAGGGACAAAAAAGATGTATACTATGGATCATTTCCCCTTTCCCTTAAAAATTGGGGAGGGGTTTGTAGGTTCCGGTTTTGGAAGGAAAACCTTTAGTTGAAGGGGGGGAAAATGAGGTTCTGAAAATACATGAAAACAAAATAAAAGTACAAATTTACCCAAAATTTTTGGGGGGATAAATAAAAAGCTTTTGGGCAATGGTAACTTCTATATCCCTGAAACAAAATTAAAAATGATGCACGGAGAAAGTGGTTATATGTCTGTTAAGGAAAATTTTGGAAAAGTTTTCTTACCAAAAAGGCCCTGGAGGGGGAGGAGGTTCAGACGGGGCTGGGGGGGAGATAAAGTTATTTAGGGTAATGGGGAGGATTGAGGGGTCATTTTACCAAGGTTTTTCCATTAACAGCTAGTTTAGGGGGGGCCACAAATAACCTTAAAAATCCCCATTAAACTCGTAAACACCTTCCAATCCAAATTTTTACCTCTTTCTAGTTCATTCTGCAAATTTTGACCCCTAGGGAAGGTTGAATAGGTTTAAAGGGAAAAAAAAGTAAGATGGGGAGTAACTTTGGGTCAACATAGGGGCCAAGGGGACCGATGTATGTTAGATAGTGTGTCAAATAATTTCTCATTTAAAGGTTTTTGTTGGGGAATTCTTTCAGGGGTGTGAGTTTTTTTGTATTCAACCAAAGATGGTTTCATGCCATGGTTCCTATAATTGAAGGGAGGGGGGAACAAATGAATTTGTTTTAAGGAGATGATTCCTTGGGAATGTGTTCAAGAAAAAAAAAAACAATTTACTAGGGGTTTGCTTAAGGTGTGACAGGAAGAGCGCAAAAGAAAACTTTCTTCAAAATTCCTTAAAAAAATTATTTAGGGGAAAAAACCAGGCCTAATTTGACAAGGGGAAAAAAATAAAAAAAAAACCAAAGAACAAAAATGCCATCCTAGGGGAGAGTTTTATGAGGAGGAAATGGATGATTTAGTTGTGACTTTTCTTTAAAAAGTAAGGGGAATTAGAAAAGGGCAAAACCGCTTTCCTTCTTTTTGTGGGGGGGGCCTAAGATATTGTGGGCAAAAAAGGGGGCAGGGGAGCCAGGGATTTTCCCTCTATAAAAAACAATTAGTGTTCACCTCAGAAAAAGATGTCAAAAACCCGTTAACCTTCCATCCTTTCTTGAGGTGTGCCCTCCTTAGGGGTTTTAAAAAAAAAACCAAAAAAGGTATATTTTTTTTTGCTAGTGGCAATTTTTTTAAAAAAAGGGGGGAAATTGTTAATTTTTTAATTTTTTTAAAAATTTTATTTTAAAAAATTGTATTCCTAATTAAAAACATTGCTTAATTCCCCAATTGAATTTTTAAAAAAAATGTTAGTTTTTCTTTTAAAAAAAAATTGAGGTATGAATTATATGTAAAAAGGCAAAATTTTACAAAATGTTTGTCAGTGTACAATTCTTAGGGGAAGCTTTGGGAACAAAAAAAAAATGGCCTACAGTTCAGGGGTTAAACAAAAAAAAAAACCATTACCCGGTCACAAGATAATAGAAAAAACAGCTCCATTCCGCCCAAAAAACAAATTCCCCAGGCTTCCTTCTTATGATCTTATATTTAGAAAAATATAAAAAAACAATATTTTCATTCATTCAAAAAACTTTTTACCCCTACCCCAATTTCCCCTGGGGGGAAAAAACAGGCTGATTTTTTTGTTTGTTAACAGCTATAGTTTTGGACTCTTTTTCCAGGGAATGGCATAACCAGATTTTGCAATTCAAAAAACCAGTATGGTTAGGCCTTTTTTAGTCCTGACTTCTGTTCACCTTGGGTTTAATGAAGAACAATTTAAAAAAGTTCATTTATTTGGGTTGGGTGTGTGTTCAATAGTTCATTTCCTTTTTCATAATTTTCTGGCCAAGGATTTTTCACATTGGGATGGCTTGTTAAACTACAGTTTTTGTTTATCCATTCCACAAAGCTGAAGGGGGGGGGGGGGGGAAAGTTTGGGGTGTTTGCCAGGCTTGGGTGATTAAATAAACAAAAGGCCCACTCTAAAATTGTCCTATGCAGGGTTTGTGTAAGGCAATAAAGGGGTTTTTTTGTTTTTCTTTTGGATAAAAATTCCCTAGGGGAATGGGATAAAAAAAAGGGTGCTATTTTAATTTTATTTTAAGGAAAAACACCACCCAAATTTTTTTTCCAACAGGTCGGGGAATTAACCATTTTGTATTCACCCGCCAACAAATGTATGGAAAAGTTCCCCCAATTGCTCCACATTTTATCACAGCACCCTATGGGGGTTGGGTGGTTTTAAGTTTTTCATTTTGTTTTGTTTGTTTGTTTTTAGGGTGGGACATTTCTAATTTTAGGGGGGGAGTGGGTATAGTTTGTTATCTCTTCGGCAAAATTTGACATTTGGCATTTTCTTTAATTGGGGGACAATATGTTGACCCCTTTTTTTTCAGTTTGCTTATTTGCCATCATAGAAATTTCTTCCCTTTGCAAAAAAAATTATCTGTTACTCTTTTTTGGTCCATTTTTAGTTGTATTGGTTTTGGGTTTTCTAGTAATGAGTTTTGAGGAGTTTTTTTAACAGTTTCTAGATTTAACAGTCCTTTTTTCAGTATTGTGTTTTGTAAAATATTTTTCTGCCCAGTTCTTGCTGTTTTTACGCTCGTCTATTCAATCTCTTAACAAGTTGGGGGTCATTTCACAAAAAGACAAAATTGTTTTTGAAATTTTTTTTTGAAGGTTCAAATTTTATCTATGTTTTCCATGGCTTTTAAAAATGTTCATAATCAGAAATTCCTTGCCTAAACATTTTTAAATGTCCACAAAAAAAAAAATTTTATCCTTGTTTCCTTTCTATTAAGGTTTAATAGATTTATTATGGTTTCATATTTAGGCTTCTATGGAATCCATTTTGAGTTCATTTTGTATAGAGGGAGCAGGAGGTAATGAGTCAAGAGATTCATTTTTTTGAAATAAAAACAAAATGGTCCCAATTGGTTTTCAGACTCCATGTTGAATGTACCGTTCTTCCCAATCTGAATGGCCTTTAAACCAAATAATAATATGTTTATGGAATCTATTTTTCTAGGTTAGTCTATTCTGCTTTAATTTATCTTTGTGTTATATCTTTCATCAGTATTATGTGACTCCGTCATATTGGGAAATTCTAAACTAAAACATGTAGTTCTTTTAAACTTTGTTCTTTCTTGCCAGATTGTTTGGCTGATTGTAGTGCCTCTGCCTTTTCTAATATAAAATTTTAGAAACCAAATTTGTCCAAATATTGTCCAACATCTATTTTAAAAACCCTGCTCGGTTTGGGATTTTGGATTGTGGCTGGCCTTCTCTGTTTTGGGAAGGAAATTTCAATAGTCTTAAATAATTTGGGCGCCTTCCATTATTAATAAAAAACATAGTAATAATGTCTCTATTTAAAAGTCTCCGTTGATTTTTTCAAAAACAGGGAAAAAATTTTGTGAGGTTTTTCAGCACTGTGGGAATTTAGTGCCACAATTCATTGTACCTTAAAGAATCTGATGCTTTGTAGGTAACAATGTTAAAATGTGAATTTTACCACAAAAAAAAAAAAACCCAATAGTTTTTTTTATCATTTAATTTTTTCCAGTCGTTCATGCTAGTATATAAATGTTTTTTTTTCAGTTATATGTGTCCCTTTGTTAACAGTTTGGAAATTTTTTTACTAAAACTCATTTCATTAGTATAAGTAAAGCTTGTTTTAAAGTTTTCCTTAGGGAATTTTTTGGTTAAACGTTCATTAAAGATTACATTTGTCAAACCCCCAAAAAAATCAAAAATTATTTACATATTTGTAAAAAATGGGATTTGCAGGGCAAAAAGAAAACATTGTTTCTGTGAGTGTGAAAGGTTTCTATTTGCAACCAGGGGGATGTGGTGTGGTTGGGTTTAGTGGGGCCAAAAAAAACTTTGGACTCTCAAAAACAGGTTGGGGTGGGTAAAATCCCCCTTATCGAATTGTGGAATTCTGAGAATGGGGACATCGGACTAAAGTATGGGCCTGCTTTCTATTCAAAAATTCTTACCAACCTTTAAGGGGGACAACCAAAAAAAAAAAAGGTCTTTCCAGGAAGCAATGTTATTTGGGAATTAAGCCAAATTACCAACTTAAAAATATGAACAAAATGTCATTTAGAGATCTAAAAAGTTTTAAGGATATAAAAAAGGGGCTCCAAGGCTTTGTGTTAAAAAAATGGTTGGTTTTGAGGTGGGCGGGAAGTTTGTTGTAAAATTGGAAATTTAATTTCTTTTAACCGTGAGCTATGTCTCCAAAACAAAAAAATAGTATGAAGCAGGAAAAACACTTTGGTGGGAGGTGTGTGGGGACGGAGGATTTCTTCGGGTACGTTGAGGGAAAGCAGTGGGTTAGGAACGGAGGCCACAAAAAAGGAGTAAGTTTTGTCAACCCAAACCAGGGGTGGGATCAAAGAAAAAGCGCACCAGCGCACACCCGAGTAGGGAGAGAAAAACGGGGGGAGGTGGCCTGGGCCTAGAAACGGTGGGAGGTTTTCTTTACCCTTCCTTGAAAAAAATAGTTTCAGGGCAAGACACAAGGTTTTCCTGAGTTGACCAAAATTTAGCGGGGAAAAGCAGGGCAGGAGGGAAGGAATCTCCAAAGGCCCGAGGGGGAGGGGGGACGAGGCTTTTAAAATACTTGGAGGATTGATGAAGGGGTTAATTAGAAACTCGCCCCCCACTTGAGATGGGAAAAGTCCATTTGAATTGATGGGCAACAGGAGGAAGCAGTTAAGGGGGTTGTGATTTTTATTCCTTTTTTTCCTGTGGCACTGTAGCTTTAGAGGATGGGGGAAAAACTGGGGCCTGTTTTATTTTAAAGCTTTGTGGGGCTCTACAAATTTCACATACATATTTTGAAATGCTGAACCACTATGGCAGGTTGTAAAACTGGTAATCCCCACCAGCCGAGCGGGTAAGGTAATTTTCAGGTAGGGGGGGGGACCAACAGGACAAAGGGACCAAGGAGCCAAAGGGGAGGCTTGCCTGAAAATGTTTAGGCCCCACCGCAAAGGGAATTTTTACTTCACCACTTTTGGTTTTTCTGCAGGGTATCTCTTTCCTGGGTTAGGAACAGGACAGGTTGGTTAAAATGTTTCTAGGTTTTCCCCAATTTTTTTTTACTTCTTAGGGGAGGAGTTTGTTTGACAAACAGGTGTACCTTTTTTTGTGATTGTTGGAAAAAACAAAAATATAATATTGTTAAATATATTGGGGGGATGTGGCTTTGGGGGCCAAGGAGGGGGACCTACGGGGCTTGGCCTGAATATGTGGTATTTATGTAAGCTCTCTAATTTTTCCTTTGCTCTTTTTTTCTTTTTTGTTTAGCGGGTTCCATTTGTAGGGGGGCCCTCACAAAAAAAAATTAACAGGGCGTGCTGTTACTTGTGCTTTGAAGGGTGTTTTTGGACCTCCGGGACAATGGGGGGGGGGGGGACAAAAGCTGTGTTCACTGTGCTCCACGGGCCCAAATGCTTGGACAGGGCCGGTTACAGTAGTAGGCACTTCGTAAAAAACAAAAAAATATGTGTTACTTTGCGAGGCAAAAGGAAGAGTGGCACGGCTCTATTTAATTTTCACAATCACCAGTTTTAAATTTCTGGGGGATTGTTTTTCCATTTGAATTCCTTATCTGGCAAAAAAAAAGATTTTTTCTTCCTGTGAGGTCATGGAAAAAAAATAACTTGCAAAACATCTAAAGTACCATAGTGTGAGTAATTGAAAAAAAAAACAAAAATTGTCACCTATATCAGGGGATTGTAGGGGAATAGCCCACGGGTGGGTCCAAAATAGATTGCAAATTTTTGTTTCATCTTTAGGCCAAAAATTGCCCAGGCCAAACCAAAAAAGCTCCTGAATTAAAAAATTTTTTAAAAGGGGGAAAAAAAAAAAATTTTTTAAAACTATTTTTTGGTTTTTCAGTATTTTTGGGGGCTGAAAAAAATTGGGCCCCTTGGGGGCTCAAGAGACATAAAAATTTTTCAAATTTTAATTTTAAAAAGCCATGAAAGCCTTTGCTTTAATTTTGTTTTAAATTAAAAAATGTTAATTTAAAACCCGGGAAAAAAGGGGGGCTTCCCACCTTTTTCATTACTGCTTTTTGGGGGAACAGGGGAAATTTGTTGGGGTTTAAAACCAGTGTACCAAATCACGGGCCCTTTTTATTTTAAAAGGGAAAAATAAAGGGGAAAATTTGTTTTTTCCGGGGGGAAAAAAAGGGGAAAGTACTCCCAAAAAAAGATTTTTAAAAATTTTAAAAACCTTTTTAACAAAAAAGGCTTTTTTTTTTTTGGGTTTTGTTAAAAAAACTTTAAAATTATTTTAAAAAATTTACATTTAACTTTTTGGGAATATTTTTTAAATGTTTTTTTAAAAAAAAACCCCCTTTGGGGGGGGGGAAAAATTTTAAATCCCCAAAAAAAATGAAACAGTTTTTATTTTGTATTTTTTTGGCCATTAAAAAATATGTGCAAAAAAAAGGGGGGTTTGGGGTCCTTGGGGAAAAAAGGTAAATTTGGGGGGAAATTTTTTGGGGGGCCATTTTAAACCTTTGGGGGGGAAATCTTGATTTTTTAAAAAAAAAATAAAAAACCCCCAAAACCAGTTTTTTTATTTTTTTTTAAAAAAAAAAACCTAAAAAGTGTTTCAAAAATGTCCCAAATTCACTGTTTTCCTAACTTTTTTTCAAATTTTTTCACTTACGGGGAAAATTTCATGGGGAAAAACCCCTTTTAAGGGGTGGGGTTTCTAAAAAACCCCAATTTTCTTTTTAAAAAAGGGGGGAAAAACCAAGGGCCCCAAAAAGTGGAAAAAAAAAATTTGGGGCCCCACTCATTTTTTAAAAAAAAGGGTTATGGAAATTTTTAACCCCAAAAAAGAAAAAACCAAAAAAAATTTTTTTTTTTTTGTTTTGTGGCCAGGGGGGAATTTTAGCTTTTTTTTTTTTTTAAAAAAAAATGAATGGAGGAAAAAAAAAATTTTTTCCCCCCCCCTTCCCCCTCCCATTTTGAAAAACCCCTTAAAACCGAAAGTTTTTTTAGCCTTTTAAAAGGGGGTTTAGGTTGGGGGGGAAACTTTTTAGGAACAGTCAAAAAAAGGGGGTTTTTTTGGCAATATTTTTTTGTAAAAAACTTTGCCCTTTCCAACCCCAGCTACTAAAGAGATTTTTATACCTAAACTTTTCGGGAAAAGAATACCAAAACGTACAAAATAAAGGACTTTGGGGGGAAAAAGGGGACCTTTATTTTTTAGTGTTATTCACTTTTTCTTATATATTTTTAGTATTTGTATTGCATTTTTAAAAACATTAGCAATTTTTAAAAAAAACACCTTGTTTTGCCAGGAAAATGGCAAAACATTTAGTGAGTTTCATTGACACTAGCTAAGCCATTTTTTAAAGGGGCTCCATTTACACTGAACCCAGGTGGTGTTTTTTTTCAGAATTGGGGGTTGCAAGACCCTCCTGGTGTGAGCAGCTGGGTGTGGAGTTTTCCCCTTTTCCCTGAGGCGGGGGAAGACCTGGAGGAGGGTGGGGGCCTGGGGGGGGCTGGAGGGGGATGTGGAGGTGAAATGCGGGGGCAAAAGGGGGAGATGTCCCGAGGGGGGGGGTGCCAGGCCGGAGCTGGCCCAGATGAACCCAGGATGTGGCTCAGATATGAGGGGCTGAAAGGTCCCCGGATGGGGAGGTCACCGAGGGGACAACAGAAAAAGAGGGAAAACAAGTAAGAGAAGGGGGCCAAGACTGGATTCTGGGAAAAAGGGAAGGAAAGGGGGCCCCCCCGTGAGTGTTTTTGGGGGATGTCGTCCATCCAGCCCTGCCCCCCAGTTGCTTTTGCTTCACTTTCAGTTTCTAAAAAATTTTTAAAAAAAAAAAGGGGGGGACCCTTTTTTTTCCCAAAAGGGGGGGGTTTTTTATTGAAAAAAAATGGGGGTTTGGGGGGGGGTTTTAAAATTAAAAAAAAGGGATTATTTTCCCCCTTTTTTTTTCCCCTTTTAAAAATTTTTTAAAAAAAAATTTTTTTAAAATTTCACAAAAAAAAATTCCCAGAAATCCCCTTTTTTTTTTTTTTTTTTTTCCCTTCCCCCCCCACCCTTTTGGGTTTGAAGGGGGGGGAAAAAAGTTCCCAAAAAAAACCCGGTCCTGGGGGCCCCCCCCCCCCCCCCCCCCCCCCCCCCCCCCCCCCCCCCCCCCCCCCCCCCCCCCCCCCCCCCCCCCCCCCCCCCCCCCCCCCCCCCCCCCCCCCCCCCCCCCCCCCCCCCCCCCCCCCCCCCCCCCCCCCCCCCCCCCCCCCCCCCCCCCCCCCCCCCCCCCCCCCCCCCCCCCCCCCCCCCCCCCCCCCCCCCCCCCCCCCCCCCCTTTCCCTGAGCGGCCCCTGCCCCCGGGTTGGGAAAAAATTTTGGCGGGTTCTAAAATGTTTTTTTGGGGGGGGCCCCCCAAAAAAACCCCCCCCGGGGGGGGGCCCCCTCCCGGCCCCGGCCCCCGGGGGCCCCAAGTGGGGGGGGAAAGCATTTTTTCCCCGGCTTGGGGGGGGGGGAAAAGGGTTTTGGGGCTCCCCCCCCGGGGGGGACCCTTCTAATCCCAATTTTGGGGGCTTTTTTTAAAAAAAAAAACGGGCCTTTTAAAGGCCGAAGGGCCCCCCTTTTGCCAAATTAAAAGGGTCCCAGGAGAGGTTTTCTGGGTAAAACCTAAAGGGGGCCCCCCCCTTTGGCCCGAGGGAAAAGCTGAGCTGAGCAGAGCCGGGGCCTTCCGGCTCCGGGTGGATGGTACGCCCCCCTTGCTGATTTAATTAGCTCTTTTTTTGTTTTTTTAAAACCCTCAGACTATAAAACCTCTCTGGGGAGGGCCTGTTTTTTTTTGGGAAAGGCCCCCCCCTACATGGATTTACTCCCGGGGCATCATCTTTTTTGGTAAAAAACCCCACCCTGTCTGCAGAAACCTGTGTTTTCCAAAAAACCCCCGCCAGTGGGGAGCCCCTTTCCCGGCCTGGGGGCCGGCCCGGAGAAACAGGGCCCCCTCCCTGACTTGCGGCCTCTGTCCCGGGGTTTGGGAAACACAATCTTCTGAATTGGTTCCCTGAATGTCTTTGGGGGAGGGCCCCTCCCAGAAACCCACCAGCAGGGCCAGATATACCGCCCCGGACACAGGGGCCCCCGGGGGGGTGAGGAAGTTCGGGGCTGCCAGGTTTAACAGAATTTGTCTGCAAGAGAGGGAACTTGAAACCCCTGGTTGTTATTCCTCTCATGCCTTTGGGGGGAATATTAAAATATCCGGGGAAACGGGGCCATTAAGGCCCAGAGGGGCCAACCTCATGACCAATTGAAGCCACAGGTAGAGGGTCAAATAGGAACCCAAAAACCTGAAAAGGAAAAGGGGTTTTGTGGTTTTCCTGTACATCCATGGCAGGGGGGTCGCGGGTGTTCCCCCCCGGGGCTTCTTTTGACAGCGTGGGCTCCCTGCCCACCGATATGTCCCCCACTTATTCTGGTCCTTTTTCCCCCTGATTTTTCTATCCGCATTCTGGCTGCCCCCCAGGCCTTGGGCTCCTTTTCTTTTGGGTCCCTTTCCTGTGGTTGGGGGCATTTTCTTGTGCGCTCCATTTTCTGCTGACCACCCCCCCCCCACCCCATTATGGTTGCTGGGCATGCCGGCCCCCTTTTTACCAGTTTCCAAGGTGCTCAGTAAGGAGACCATATCAGGGTGCTTGGTGTCCCCCCCAGCTTACGTGAGCAGGACCACATAAATGTTTGGGGGAAAATTAAAAACTAAAACCTGGAAGAAAATTCCGCCCTTCCAAATGATTTTTTTGGATTTTCATGTTGAGAATATTTATGTGATGGTAAATTATTCATTTTCTCCTCAAAAAACCCAAATCGCTCGGTTTTCTTGCCAGACTTCTTAGAAGAATACGCTGTGCCCACTGTCCTTATTTTCTCAGGTCCCCCACTTCCAACTCCCTCTCCCGGCCTTCCCCCGTTATGCCTTCATAATATTTCCCCTTTTTTCCCCAACGGGCAAAAAACCCCAAAAAGGTTTTTTTTTTAAAGGGTTTTTTAGAACTTGCTTTTCCCTTTAAAATTTTTTGAAAACAAAAAAAAAACCCAATTTTTTCCCCCTTTCCTTTTTTGGGGAACTCCCCTTCCATTTTGGCTTCAAAAAACCCCCCCCCTTTGGGGGGAGGAGTTTTTGGGTTGGGAACCCCCTTAACAACCTTCGGGATTTCCCTTTTTCCCCGGGAGCCTGGCCCCCTTCCTCCCCCCCGTCCCCCTTTAAAAAACCAATGGATTTTTCTCCAGGGCCCTAAAATCCCCCTCGGGAAAGGGGACGGGGGTTTTAAATTTTCCTTTTGTATTTTTTTCCTTTGTAGACCCCCCTATTTTTGTGGGGTTTTCTTTGCCCAGGGGGGGGTCTGGAAGTTCGAGGGCCCCAAAAAATTTACAACCCCAAAAAAGGGAGCCCTTATCTCCCCTGTCCTAGCTCTCTATTGACTTTTTTCCTGTTTTCTATGTTTAATGGCACATTCATGAAAGCCTAATTGGGGAGTTTCCCCTGCTTGCCCCTCTGCGGGCCCCCTCAACCAAGGGCCCCAAGTCTTCATTTCGCCCAGACCGCCCCCCCCTACTCCTTTTCATCTCTTTGCCATCCCTCGCGTGACTGGAACGGTCCCCGGGGTTTCTCTTGCACTGTTTCCATCCTGCCACAGTTACATTTCAATACGCAAATCAAAAGGGTTTCCCCCTCCCTTCAAAAATGTCCTTCAATAAAACCCCATTGCCCACAGATACCCCCAAACCTTTTTTCTTTTGTTTTCCCTTTGTGTTCTACCCCCTTTTTGGGCCTCTCCTTTTTTTCCCCTCACATACATGAAATTTTCCGGGGACTAAGATTCATTTAAGGGCCTTTTCCTTTCCCTGCCATTCTCGCCTAGGCACACATTTTCTTAGCCCTTCATGGTCTCCCAATTTTAAACCCCCTTTTGGGGGAGTGGGTGCCTTCATCCAGGATTTTGGCTTTTTTTATTTGTCATGTTTATATCCCAAAGGGGCCCATGAATTTTTTAAAAGGAAGGAACCACACGGTTCACCTTTTTTAACTCCCATTACCACCTTTCCGTACATAGTGCACTGTTGTGAAAGCTCTAGGCTTTCTTTCTTTTTTCTGACTTTCCATTGAGCCCCCTTTTCCCTCTTAAAATAGACAATGACTAAATTTTTCCCCCTTCTAATGTTTTGCCCTTTTAAAGGATTTTGAAGCAACTAAAAATTTAAAAGGTTCTGACAGTAGTACATTGCGGGGGGGCCTTCTTTTTGGGAAAAGGGCAAAAACCTGCTTTTCTTTAAAGTTAACACGAATTCATTTACTCAAAGCACAAAGAGGTCGGGGTTCATCATGTGTTGTGGGTTTCCCCCCTTTCCATGGGGAAAACTGGAGAGGGGAAAATGGAAAAAAGCCATTGATTAAAAAGCCTGTGCTAATATAGAAAGTTTTTTTTTTCTGGGGGTTTCCCCTAAAATTCTTTTTGGGGAAAGGGCAGAAAAATCAGGGCAGAAAAAAAAATTTTAGCTCGGCTGCCAAGTAAAAGGGTGGGGTCCCATGAGCAAGTGGGCCCTCAAGCTTTTTCTCCTCATCTAAAATAAAAAATGTCAGTCCAAACGGGCCCTAAGGGGGCCCCAAAACGCTAACGTTTTCCTTAGAAAAATTTGCTGAATTGATTTTCTCTGGGACACCCTGTGGGGGGAGGGCATTAAAGGGGGAAATTTAGAGCCCCGGTCAAA
>JAKFHU010002150.1:0-14030 GCA_023783475.1 Daubentonia madagascariensis | reverse complement strand
GACACTGAAATACTGCTTCTGACCACAGATTTAAAAAATCCTCAACACAACTCATCATGGACCTATTCTCTCTGGGAGAATAGGATTGTTTTCCTTTGAAATAGCTTTCTGTTGCCAAATTCCCCGCTTGCTATGGAAATGGCATCCTCTTCACTTGGTATCTTGCACGTAGCACCAGAAAAAGGGGTCCTGCAAAGAAATGCAGGACACATTCTAAAGAAGCATCTCTATGCGAATTCCTTTGCTTATGGTAGCCAAGGGAAAAAAAAAAATCTTGTAGATAATATTTCCATACAGAGATTTAAGCAACGCTGTTCCATTCTTAACTTCTGGATAGTTTCTTTCTGGGAATTTAATTGTTTCACATTGAAACAACTTTACACTCTCCATTATCCCACTTTCTGCGACATTTCACTACTTCTCCACTTAGAAGCCTAGAAAAGTTGCCAGTTCGTCTGCGTCTACCAAAGAAACACTGTACATGTCCATTTGGATGCTTTTCTTTGTGAATTTTACGACTAAAGCAAGTGAGAAGAAACTGTAGTTTTGGCTGCCATGCACAGATTTAAGCAATCCTGAGCACAGATGATATTCTGGCTGCTTTATCTCAGAGAATGGAAGTGTTTAGACTTAGTACAAGTTTACGTTGACAACGGACCCGCTTGCTATGAACTTGACCTATTCTCCACTGAGATGCTTTGAGGTATTACCAGAGAATCCTGTTCTAAACATGAAGGAAGTGCACAACCTGGAAGAATCATCTCGGTGAGAAAACATTTTCTTGTAGAGGGCTATGAAGACTAAGTGGATATAAGGCTTCCATACACAGGGTTAAGCCAACCTGTACACAACTGAGCATCTATCTGGGATCGTTCATACAGTGGACGTGTGTTCACTTGAGACACTGTTCCATCTTCCAAGCCACCGATTTTTTAAAAAATTGCCTCCATCTGCACTTAGAGGCTGAGACATGTCACCAGTGAATCTGGGTCTCCGTCTGAAAGGCAGCACCCTTCCTACCAGATGCCTGAAAATGGGACTTGTTTTCCAATCACAGCATGTGTGAAGAGACTGTCAATTCTGCTTCCATACGCAGAGTTAGGAGAACTGGTGTAAAACTGAAGAGCTAGCTGCTTTTATTTATAGAATAGAAGGGTTTTCATTTGAAATGGCATTGTTGTCCATCTACCTGCTCACTATGAAAATGTCATTCTTCTGCTCTTAGTAGCTTGGAGATAGGACCAGAGAATCCAGTTCTTCCACAGAAATGAAGTACACTTCCTACCATAATCATCTCCTTGAGAATTCTTTTACATATGGAAGCATGTGAAAACAATGAGAAAGAATATTTCCCTACAGAGACTTAAGCAAACCTACATACAACGGATCATCTACCTGCTTTCTTTCAGGGATGAGCTGTGCTTCCTCTGGAAATGCTTCATTTTCTCCACTAACCCATTTGGTACGAAATGACACACTCTCTGCCTTAAATGCTTGGAGAAAAGGACCATAGAGGTTGTGTCTACAGACAAAAGCAGCTCACTTTCTCAGGATCTACTCTACTTGAATGTTTGCTACTGAAGCGTGTGAGAGCAGACGGAATACTGCTTCCATACCATATTCTAAACTGTCGGACACAAGCGGTCATCGACCTGCCCTTCGCCAGAACAGAGTGTTTTTACTTGAAAGAGCTCTATAAGGCAATTGCCTGCGTGCCACGACAACGTCATTTCTCTGTAAAGAGTCTGTTAGAAATATGAACGGAGAATGTTTTCTGCACGACAGCGTTACACATCTGAAGAAGCATCTCCTGAGAATCTGTTACTGGTGGAACCCTGGGCAAAACACCAGGACCTGGTACTTCCATACAGAGATTCAGCCAAACTGACAAAACTGACATCTAGCTGTTTTTCTGAAATTAAAACGTCTTCGATGGGAATATTTTAGTCTCCATTTTCCCGCTTCGCACGAAATTGTAATCTTCTGCACTTAGAGCTTGCAAATGTGACCGTGAATCTGGCTCTACAAGCGAATGTGTACACTAGCATAAGGAGCTTCCCATGCGACCACTGCTACTCATCAGAAACAAGTGAGAACAAACTGGACATTGTTCTATACACAGATTTGTCGAATCCTGAACACAAGTGATTTCCAGCTATTTATCTCAAAGAATGGAGTGTTCTGACTTTGTACATGTTCTCTTGACAATTGACTGCTTGCTACGAAGGAGTCCTTCTTTTCCACTTAGAAGCTTCGAAAATCCTTCGAGATTATTCGGATTACAGCTCAAGACGGACTCTTCCCAGAACAAGCATCTCTATGAGACTACATTCACGGTTAGAAGGCTACAAAGACAAACTCTTTGAAATGTTTCCATTGAAAGAGTTCAGCCAACCCGGACACAACTGAACAGCCAGCTGCTATCTTCAACGAATAGAAATGTTACACTTGGGACACTCTATGGCCTCAGGCTAACCAATTTTAGCAAAATGCCTCTTCCCCTTTCCTTAGAAGCTTAGACATGTTACCAGTCCATCTAGAACTACACCCGAAATTCGACACACTTCCTCGGGCACACTTGATGCTGTGACTCGCGTTTCCTGATCAAATCATGTGGGAACAGACTGTACTTTCTGGGCCCTCACACAGAGTTAAGCTAACCAGTGCACATCTGAACTTGTAGCTGCTTTCTCTCTTAGAGTAGAGGTATATTCCTTTGAAATGGCTTTCTATGGTCTACTTTCCTGCTTTGTACCAAAATATCCTTCCTCTCCCGTTAGAAGCACGGAACTATCACAAAACATTGGAGTTCTTCCACAGAAACGAACTGCGCTTCTAAAATGCGCATCCTTTTGACTTATTTTAATCATGGTAGCCTGTGAGAACCAACAGAATATCAGACTTTCACAGAGAGACTGAAGCAAACCTATACACAATTGATCACCTAGTTGCTTTTTTGCAGAGATTAGAAGTGTTTTCACTGAAAACAACTTTAGCTTCTCCACCAACCCGCTTTGTACGAAATGACAGACCTTCTGCAATGAGAAGCCTGAATCTTACCCGAGAGTCTGGATCATCATCCAGATAGTACTCTTCCACAAAGATGCTTCTCTGTTTGGCACTTTGGCTATTCCAATGAACTGAGGACACACTGAAAATACTGCTTCCATGCCCAGATTTGAAAAATCCTCAACACAACTGACCATGGACCTCTTCTCTCTGGGAGAATAGGAGTGCCTTCCTTTGAAATAGCTTTATATTGTCAAATTCCCCGCTCGCTATGAAAATGCCATCCCCTCCACTTGGTATCTTGCAAGTAGCAGCATGCAATGGGATCCTGCAAAGGAAATGCAGTACACAACCTGGGGAAGCAGCTCTATGAGAAATCCTTTACTTACGGAAGCCAAGGGAAAAAAAAATCCTGTACATTATATTTCCATACGTAGATTTAAGCAGAGCTGTACCACTCTGAGCGTCTAGATGTTTTCTTTCCGTGAATTAAATTGTTTACCATGAGACAACTTTACACTCTCCATTTTCCCACTTTCTGCGAAATTTCACTACTTCTCCACTTAGAGGCCTAGGAGAGTGACCTGTGCATCTGCTTCTACAAATGAAACACCGTACTTTTCCAGCTGGATGATTTTCTCTGTGACTATTACTACTGAAGCAAGTGAGAATAAACTGTCATTTTGGCTGTCATACACAGATTTATGCAATCCTAGCACAGATGAAATTCTAGCTGTTTTCTCTTTGAGAATGGAAGCGTCCGGGCTTTGGACATGTTTACTTTGCTGATTGACCCACTTGCTACGAACACGGCCTTTTTCTCCACTGGGATTCTTTGAGGAATTACCAGAGAATCCGGCTCTAATCATGAAGGCATTGCACAACCTTGAAGATTTATCTCTGTGAGAAAACACTGCCTAGTAGAGGGCTATGAAGGCAAACTGTATATAAGGCTTCCATACACAGAGTAAACCTCACCCGTACACAACTGAGCATGTAGCTGCTGTCTTTCATACAGTGGAAGTCTGTTCACTTGAGACACTGTTATGTCCTCGAACCAACTCATTTGTTGAAAAGGGCCCTTCCTCCATACTTAGAAGCTGAGACATATTACCCGTGAATCTGGGTCTTCATCTGACACGCAGCACACTTCCTATGAGATGCCTGAAAATGGGAATAGTGTTTCAAATCACAGCATGTGTGAAGAGACTGTCCATGCTGCTTCCATACACAGAGTTAGGATAACTTGTATCAAAATGAACAGCTAGCTGCTTTCCGTGGTAGAATACAAGGATGTTCATTTGAAATGGCTTTAGAATGTCCATTTACCCCATTGCTATGAAAATGTCATTCTTCTGCTCTTAAATGCTTGGAACGATGACCAGAGACTCCAGGTCTTCCACAGAAATGAAGTACACTTCCTACCATACACATCTCCATGAGAATTCCTTTCCTTAAGGAAGCACGTGAAAACAAAGAGAAAGAATATTTCCCTACAGAGAGTTAAGCAAACCTACATACAATGAATCATCTACCTGTTTTCTTTCAGAGGTGAGATGTGTTTCCGCTAGCAACAGCTTTATTTTCTCCACTGACCCGTTTGGTACGAAATTGCATACTTTCTCCACGAAATGCTTTGCAGAAAGGACCAGAGAAGCTGCGTCTACAAAGAAAAGCAGCACACTTCCTCAGAGATTATTCTCTGGTTGACACGTTTGCTACTGGAAGAGCGTGAGAGCAAACTGACAGTACGGTTTCCATACACGTATCTAAGCAGTGCTGAACGCACGTTGTCATCTACCTGCCCTTTCACGGAGAATAGATGTGATTTAACTAGCAGCAGCTTTTTCTCGGCAATTTGCCCGTGTGCTATGACAATGTCATTCGTCGGCACTGTGTCTGTTGGATGTATCAGTGGAGAATATGTTTCTGCACCCGACACGCTGTACACATCCTGAAGAAGCATCTCCATGAGAATTCTGTTATTGATGGAACCCTAGGGAACCCGCCGGGACCTACTACTTCGTCCAGATATTTCAGCAAAACTGTACCAAACTGAACAGCTAGCGGCATTCTTCCTGGGAAGTAAACTGTTTTACCTGGGAACTTCTTTATGTTCTTCTTTTTCCCGCTTCGTACGAAATTGAACTTCTTCTCCAATTAGAGCTCAGAAGTGTGACCCGTGCATATGGCTTTACAAGCGTATGTGTGCACACTTCCATAGGGAAGCTTTTCCATGTGACCTCTGCTACTCTTGAAGGAAGTGAGAACAAACTGGACATTGGTTTTCCATACACAGATTTGTGCAATCCTGAACACAATTTGAACTTCCAGCTGCTTTCTCCCAGAGAATGGTAGTGTTCTGAGTTTGTGTATGTTTCCCATGCCAATTGACCCACTTGCTACCAATATGTCCTTCGTTACCACCTAGAAGCTTTAAAATCCTACCAGATTATCGTGCTACAAATCAGAAGACCGGACTGGTCCTAGATGAAGCAAATCTCTGAGACTACATTTACTTGTAGAAGGTTACGAAGACAAACTCTTTGTAATGTTTCCGTACGCAGAGTTAAGCCAACCAGGACACAACTGAACATACAGCTGCTATCTGTCATTGAGTAGAAGTGTTTTCACTTGGCACAATCTTATGAGCCCCAGGTAACCGATTTTCACAACATTCCCCTTCCTTTGCTCTTAGAAGGTAGACATGTTACCAGTCAACCTGCTTCGAACCTGAAATTCAACACACTTCCTCACGGACGCTTGATTCTGTGACTCGCGTTTCCTGATCCAATCATGTGGGAACAGACTGTACATTCTGTGCCGTCAGACATACTTAAGCTCCCCAGTGCACATCTGAACTTGTAGCTGCTTTCTCTTAGACTAGAAGGATATTCCTGTGAAAATGCTGTACATGTTCTACTTTCCTACAATCTACTAAAATACCTTCCTTTCCCATTAGAAGCTCAGAACTATCCCAAGAGAATTCAGATCTTCCACAGAAACGAAGTGCTCTTCTAAAGTAAGCATCTCTTTGTGACTTCTTGTTCTTATGGAGGCCTGTGAAAACCATCAGAACATCATACTTTCCCAGAGAGCCTGAAGCAAACCCTTATACAACTGATAACCTAGTTGCTTGTTTTCAGAGATTAGAAGTGCTTTCACCGACAACAACTTTATATTCTCCGCTAACCCGCTTTGTACGCAACTACAGACCTTCTGCAACGAGAAGACTGAAATATTACCAGAGATCCTGGCTCTACATCCTTCTAGTACACTTCCACCAAGATGCTTGTCTGTTTGGCACTTTGGCTATTCAAATGAACTGAGGACACACTGAAAATACTGCTTCTGACCACAGATTTAAAAAATCCTCAACACAACTCATCATGGACCTATTCTCTCTGGGAGAATAGGATTGTTTTCCTTTGAAATAGCTTTCTGTTGCCAAATTCCCCGCTTGCTATGGAAATGGCATCCTCTTCACTTGGTATCTTGCACGTAGCACCAGAAAAAGGGGTCCTGCAAAGAAATGCAGGACACATTCTAAAGAAGCATCTCTATGCGAATTCCTTTGCTTATGGTAGCCAAGGGAAAAAAAAAATCTTGTAGATAATATTTCCATACAGAGATTTAAGCAACGCTGTTCCATTCTTAACTTCTGGATAGTTTCTTTCTGGGAATTTAATTGTTTCACATTGAAACAACTTTACACTCTCCATTATCCCACTTTCTGCGACATTTCACTACTTCTCCACTTAGAAGCCTAGAAAAGTTGCCAGTTCGTCTGCGTCTACCAAAGAAACACTGTACATGTCCATTTGGATGCTTTTCTTTGTGAATTTTACGACTAAAGCAAGTGAGAAGAAACTGTAGTTTTGGCTGCCATGCACAGATTTAAGCAATCCTGAGCACAGATGATATTCTGGCTGCTTTATCTCAGAGAATGGAAGTGTTTAGACTTAGTACAAGTTTACGTTGACAACGGACCCGCTTGCTATGAACTTGACCTATTCTCCACTGAGATGCTTTGAGGTATTACCAGAGAATCCTGTTCTAAACATGAAGGAAGTGCACAACCTGGAAGAATCATCTCGGTGAGAAAACATTTTCTTGTAGAGGGCTATGAAGACTAAGTGGATATAAGGCTTCCATACACAGGGTTAAGCCAACCTGTACACAACTGAGCATCTATCTGGGATCGTTCATACAGTGGACGTGTGTTCACTTGAGACACTGTTCCATCTTCCAAGCCACCGATTTTTTAAAAAATTGCCTCCATCTGCACTTAGAGGCTGAGACATGTCACCAGTGAATCTGGGTCTCCGTCTGAAAGGCAGCACCCTTCCTACCAGATGCCTGAAAATGGGACTTGTTTTTCCAATCACAGCATGTGTGAAGAGACTGTCAATTCTGCTTCCATACGCAGAGTTAGGAGAACTGGTGTAAAACTGAAGAGCTAGCTGCTTTTATTTATAGAATAGAAGGGTTTTCATTTGAAATGGCATTGTTGTCCATCTACCTGCTCACTATGAAAATGTCATTCTTCTGCTCTTAGTAGCTTGGAGATAGGACCAGAGAATCCAGTTCTTCCACAGAAATGAAGTACACTTCCTACCATAATCATCTCCTTGAGAATTCTTTTACATATGGAAGCATGTGAAAACAATGAGAAAGAATATTTCCCTACAGAGACTTAAGCAAACCTACATACAACGGATCATCTACCTGCTTTCTTTCAGGGATGAGCTGTGCTTCCTCTGGAAATGCTTCATTTTCTCCACTAACCCATTTGGTACGAAATGACACACTCTCTGCCTTAAATGCTTGGAGAAAAGGACCATAGAGGTTGTGTCTACAGACAAAAGCAGCTCACTTTCTCAGGGATTCTACTCTACTTGACATGTTTGCTACTCGAAGCGTGTGAGAGCAGACGGACAATACTGCTTCCATACACATATCTAAACTGTCCGGAACACAAGCGGTCATCGACCTGCCCCTTCGCCAGAACAGATGTGTTTTTACTTGAAAGAGCTCTATATAGGCAATATGCCTGCGTGCCACGACAACGTCATTTCTCTGTAAAGAGTCTGTTAGAAATATGAACGGAGAATGTGTTTCTGCACCCGACACGCTGTACACATCCTGAAGAAGCATCTCCGTGAGAATTCTGTTACTGGTGGAACCCTAGGGCAAAAACCAGGACCTGGTACTTCCATACAGAGATTTCAGCCAAACTGTACAAAACTCAACATCTAGCTGTTTTCTTCCTGAGAATTAAACTGTCTTCGATGGGAATAACGTTTTAGTCTCCATTTTCCCGCTTCGCACGAAATTGTAATCTTCTGCACTTAGAGCTTGCAAATGTGACCCGTGAATCTGGCTCTACAAGCGAATGTGTGTACACTAGCATAAGGAAGCTTTCCCATGTGACCACTGCTACTCATCGAAACAAGTGAGAACAAACTGGACATTTGTTTTCTATACACAGATTTGTCGAATCCTGAACACAAGTGAATTTCCAGCTATTTATCTCAAAGAATGGGAGTGTTCTGACTTTGTACATGTTCTCCTTGACAATTGACCTGCTTGCTACGAAGGAGTCCTTCTTTTCCACTTAGAAGCTTGAAAATCCTTCGAGATTATCGGCTTACAAGTCACAGCACTGGACTCTTCCCAGAACAAGCATCTCTATGAGACTACATTCACGGGTAGAAGGCTACAAAGACAAACTCTTTGAAATGTTTCCATAGAAAGAGTTCAGCCAACCAGGACACAACTGAACAGCCAGCTGCTATCTTTCAACGAATAGAAATGTTTTCACTTGGGACACTCTTATGGCCCTCAGGTAACCAATTTTAGCAAAATGCCTCTTCCCCTTTCCTTAGAAGCTTAGACATGTTACCAGTCCATCTAGAACTACACCCGAAATTCGACACACTTCCTCGGGCACACTTGATGCTGTGACTCGCGTTTCCTGATCAAATCATGTGGGAACAGACTGTACTTTCTGGGCCCTCACACAGAGTTAAGCTAACCAGTGCACATCTGAACTTGTAGCTGCTTTCTCTCTTAGAGTAGAGGTATATTCCTTTGAAATGGCTTTCTATGGTCTACTTTCCTGCTTTGTACCAAAATATCCTTCCTCTCCCGTTAGAAGCACGGAACTATCACAAAACATTGGAGTTCTTCCACAGAAACGAACTGCGCTTCTAAAATGCGCATCCTTTTGACTTATTTTAATCATGGTAGCCTGTGAGAACCAACAGAATATCAGACTTTCACAGAGAGACTGAAGCAAACCTATACACAATTGATCACCTAGTTGCTTTTTTGCAGAGATTAGAAGTGTTTTCACTGAAAACAACTTTAGCTTCTCCACCAACCCGCTTTGTACGAAATGACAGACCTTCTGCAATGAGAAGCCTGAATTCTTACCCGAGAGTCTGGATCATCATCCAGATAGTACTCTTCCACAAAGATGCTTCTCTGTTTGGCACTTTGGCTATTCCAATGAACTGAGGACACACTGAAAATACTGCTTCCATGCCCAGATTTGAAAAATCCTCAACACAACTGACCATGGACCTCTTCTCTCTGGGAGAATAGGAGTGCCTTCCTTTGAAATAGCTTTATATTGTCAAATTCCCCGCTCGCTATGAAAATGCCATCCCCTCCACTTGGTATCTTGCAAGTAGCAGCATGCAATGGGATCCTGCAAAGGAAATGCAGGACACAACCTGGGGAAGCAGCTCTATGAGAAATCCTTTACTTACGGAAGCCAAGGGGAAAAAAAAATCCTGTACATTATATTTCCATACGTAGATTTAAGCAGAGCTGTACCACTCTGAGCGTCTAGATGTTTTCTTTCCGTGAATTAAATTGTTTTACCATGAGACAACTTTACACTCTCCATTTTCCCACTTTCTGCGAAATTTCACTACTTCTCCACTTAGAGGCCTAGGAGAGTGACCTGTGCATCTGCTTCTACAAATGAAACACCGTACTTTTCCAGCTGGATGATTTTCTCTGTGACTATTACTACTGAAGCAAGTGAGAATAAACTGTCATTTTGGCTGTCATACACAGATTTATGCAATCCTAGCACAGATGAAATTCTAGCTGTTTTCTCTTTGAGAATGGAAGCGTCCGGGCTTTGGACATGTTTACTTTGCTGATTGACCCACTTGCTACGAACACGGCCTTTTTCTCCACTGGGATTCTTTGAGGAATTACCAGAGAATCCGGCTCTAATCATGAAGGCATTGCACAACCTTGAAGATTTATCTCTGTGAGAAAACACTGCCTAGTAGAGGGCTATGAAGGCAAACTGTATATAAGGCTTCCATACACAGAGTAAACCTCACCCGTACACAACTGAGCATGTAGCTGCTATCTTTCATACAGTGGAAGTCTGTTCACTTGAGACACTGTTATGTCCTCGAACCAACTCATTTGTTGAAAAGGGCCCTTCCTCCATACTTAGAAGCTGAGACATATTACCCGTGAATCTGGGTCTTCATCTGACACGCAGCACACTTCCTATGAGATGCCTGAAAATGGGAATAGTGTTTCAAATCACAGCATGTGTGAAGAGACTGTCCATGCTGCTTCCATACACAGAGTTAGGATAACTTGTATCAAAATGAACAGCTAGCTGCTTTCCGTGGTAGAATACAAGGATGTTCATTTGAAATGGCTTTAGAATGTCCATTTACCCCATTGCTATGAAAATGGCATTCTTCTGCTCTTAAATGCTTGGAACGATGACCAGAGACTCCAGGTCTTCCACAGAAATGAAGTACACTTCCTACCATACACATCTCCATGAGAATTCCTTTCCTTAAGGAAGCACGTGAAAACAAAGAGAAAGAATATTTCCCTACAGAGAGTTAAGCAAACCTACATACAATGAATCATCTACCTGTTTTCTTTCAGAGGTGAGATGTGTTTCCGCTAGCAACAGCTTTATTTTCTCCACTGACCCGTTTGGTACGAAATTGCATACTTTCTCCACGAAATGCTTTGCCGAAAGGACCAGAGAAGCTGCGTCTACAAAGAAAAGCAGCACACTTCCTCAGAGATTATTCTCTGGTTGACACGTTTGCTACTGGAAGAGCGTGAGAGCAAACTGACAGTACGGTTTCCATACACGTATCTAAGCAGTGCTGAACGCACGTTGTCATCTACCTGCCCTTTCACGGAGAATAGATGTGATTTAACTAGCAGCAGCTTTTTCTAGGCAATTTGCCCGTGTGCTATGACAATGTCATTCGTCGGCACTGTGTCTGTTGGATGTATCAGTGGAGAATATGTTTCTGCACCCGACACGCTGTACACATCCTGAAGAAGCATCTCCATGAGAATTCTGTTATTGATGGAACCCTAGGGAACCCGCCGGGACCTACTACTTCCGTCCAGATATTTCAGCAAAACTGTACCAAACTGAACAGCTAGCGGCATTCTTCCTGGGAAGTAAACTGTTTTACCTGGGAACTTCTTTATGTTCTTCTTTTTCCCGCTTCGTACGAAATTGAACTTCTTCTCCAATTAGAGCTCAGAAGTGTGACCCGTGCATATGGCTTTACAAGCGTATGTGTGCACACTTCCATAGGGAAGCTTTTCCATGTGACCTCTGCTACTCTTGAAGGAAGTGAGAACAAACTGGACATTGGTTTTCCATACACAGATTTGTGCAATCCTGAACACAATTTGAACTTCCAGCTGCTTTCTCCCAGAGAATGGTAGTGTTCTGAGTTTGTGTATGTTTCCCATGCCAATTGACCCACTTGCTACCAATATGTCCTTCGTTACCACCTAGAAGCTTTAAAATCCTACCAGATTATCGTGCTACAAATCAGAAGACCGGACTGGTCCTAGATGAAGCAAATCTCTGAGACTACATTTACTTGTAGAAGGTTACGAAGACAAACTCTTTGTAATGTTTCCGTACGCAGAGTTAAGCCAACCAGGACACAACTGAACATACAGCTGCTATCTGTCATTGAGTAGAAGTGTTTTCACTTGGCACAATCTTATGAGCCCCAGGTAACCGATTTTCACAACATTCCCCTTCCTTTGCTCTTAGAAGGTAGACATGTTACCAGTCAACCTGCTTCGAACCTGAAATTCAACACACTTCCTCACGGACGCTTGATTCTGTGACTCGCGTTTCCTGATCCAATCATGTGGGAACAGACTGTACATTCTGTGCCGTCAGACATACTTAAGCTCCCAGTGCACATCTGAACTTGTAGCTGCTTTCTCTTAGACTAGAAGGATATTCCTGTGAAAATGCTGTACATGTTCTACTTTCCTACAATCTACTAAAATACCTTCCTTTCCCATTAGAAGCTCAGAACTATCCCAAGAGAATTCAGATCTTCCACAGAAACGAAGTGCTCTTCTAAAGTAAGCATCTCTTTGTGACTTCTTGTTCTTATGGAGGCCTGTGAAAACCATCAGAACATCATACTTTCCCAGAGAGCCTGAAGCAAACCCTTATACAACTGATAACCTAGTTGCTTGTTTTCAGAGATTAGAAGTGCTTTCACCGACAACAACTTTATATTCTCCGCTAACCCGCTTTGTACGCAACTACAGACCTTCTGCAACGAGAAGACTGAAATATTACCAGAGATCCTGGCTCTACATCCTTCTAGTACACTTCCACCAAGATGCTTGTCTGTTTGGCACTTTGGCTATTCAAATGAACTGAGGACACACTGAAAATACTGCTTCTGACCACAGATTTAAAAAATCCTCAACACAACTCATCATGGACCTATTCTCTCTGGGAGAATAGGATTGTTTTCCTTTGAAATAGCTTTCTGTTGCCAAATTCCCCGCTTGCTATGGAAATGGCATCCTCTTCACTTGGTATCTTGCACGTAGCACCAGAAAAAGGGGTCCTGCAAAGAAATGCAGGACACATTCTAAAGAAGCATCTCTATGCGAATTCCTTTGCTTATGGTAGCCAAGGGAAAAAAAAAATCTTGTAGATAATATTTCCATACAGAGATTTAAGCAACGCTGTTCCATTCTTAACTTCTGGATAGTTTCTTTCTGGGAATTTAATTGTTTCACATTGAAACAACTTTACACTCTCCATTATCCCACTTTCTGCGACATTTCACTACTTCTCCACTTAGAAGCCTAGAAAAGTTGCCAGTTCGTCTGCGTCTACCAAAGAAACACTGTACATGTCCATTTGGATGCTTTTCTTTGTGAATTTTACGACTAAAGCAAGTGAGAAGAAACTGTAGTTTTGGCTGCCATGCACAGATTTAAGCAATCCTGAGCACAGATGATATTCTGGCTGCTTTATCTCAGAGAATGGAAGTGTTTAGACTTAGTACAAGTTTACGTTGACAACGGACCCGCTTGCTATGAACTTGACCTATTCTCCACTGAGATGCTTTGAGGTATTACCAGAGAATCCTGTTCTAAACATGAAGGAAGTGCACAACCTGGAAGAATCATCTCGGTGAGAAAACATTTTCTTGTAGAGGGCTATGAAGACTAAGTGGATATAAGGCTTCCATACACAGGGTTAAGCCAACCTGTACACAACTGAGCATCTATCTGGGATCGTTCATACAGTGGACGTGTGTTCACTTGAGACACTGTTCCATCTTCCAAGCCACCGATTTTTTAAAAAATTGCCTCCATCTGCACTTAGAGGCTGAGACATGTCACCAGTGAATCTGGGTCTCCGTCTGAAAGGCAGCACCCTTCCTACCAGATGCCTGAAAATGGGACTTGTTTTTCCAATCACAGCATGTGTGAAGAGACTGTCAATTCTGCTTCCATACGCAGAGTTAGGAGAACTGGTGTAAAACTGAAGAGCTAGCTGCTTTTATTTATAGAATAGAAGGGTTTTCATTTGAAATGGCATTGTTGTCCATCTACCTGCTCACTATGAAAATGTCATTCTTCTGCTCTTAGTAGCTTGGAGATAGGACCAGAGAATCCAGTTCTTCCACAGAAATGAAGTACACTTCCTACCATAATCATCTCCT
>JAKFHU010002149.1:0-11889 GCA_023783475.1 Daubentonia madagascariensis | reverse complement strand
CTGAGAGGGCTACCTTGGGAAGGTAACACTTGAGCTGGGTGTAAAGAATAGGGAAACCAGTAGAGAGCCCAGATCCTTGGAGGTTTTTCCAGACCCTGGCAGCCTATCTGGATGTATATCAACCTAATGGTTAAAGTCCTGGGCTCAGGTCTTTGTGCTCCAACTCTCCATTTTTATTGCTGTTGATTTTGGAAAAGTTATTTAAACTCTCTGAGCCTCAGATTCCTTGTTTACCAAGTATGGCCAACAGTAAGACAGACCCCATTGGAGATCTACAGTACAGGAGAAGAAATCTTGGTGAGGTAAGACTCCTGCCCAAGGAGGATTTACAGCAGAAGTCTGCTGGGGTAATAAGCCCCTGTAATGTGCTAGAAAATGTGTTTCCAGGGAGCTAGTAGTTATCACCTCCTAAGACACCTGGAGGTCACAGGGAGTGTTTGGACACTGACAAGTGGGACAAGAGATGTGACTTGTTTCTGTTTAGGTTCAACCATGTACCTTGCTAGGTACTAAATACATTGCAAAGATTGTTACCTTTAGTCCCCTGAATAATCCTGGGAGGGCTGTGCACAAGGTTCTGTTACTGGCCCACAGTTGCCTGTTAGTAAGTGGCAGATTTGTGATGTGATTTCAGCTCAAGTCTTCTGGTGCCTCAAAGTCATCTTCTCCTCCTGCCTAGGTTGGCCTCACCACATGTCCTCCATCATAGAGAAGTAGAAGTCACAGGCCAGTCAGTTTAATGCTCTATCAGAGGGGTGGTGAGAAAGAGGCTTCAAATGATAAGTTTGCAAATAGAATGCAGTGTGTCTTCGTTTAAGTGGACCCTTCTGAAAACAGATCAATTAGGGCAGGATTAGATTCTATATAAGGCATCATTTCTATACAAAAAGGATTTTCTACACCTGCCCTTTAGAAATACCAGCTTCTCTGATACGTTTAACATGCAGTTTTCTAAAATGTGATTTTCCATGCAATCCCTTCCTCAAGTGCACTTGCTCCACTCCTAGCCCCAGTCCTTTTCTCAGACTTAGCACACCCTCCTGGTGTAAGGGAAGGGGAACTGCTCCTGAGTGGTAGACAACATGGCAAAATCATGATCTAGATTTTTGAGGAAAGCTTCAACATTAAATATTTTGTCTTTGTTGTTCTACTGTCTGCAGAATCTCTTTAATAAATGGGATAAAATAGTGAAATAAAGAACTTTGAGAAAATAAGTCACTGTGACTTAAACAAAAGTAGTTTCAATAGAAGGGCACAAGCAGAAGCCAGATTGCAGGGAACTAAAGATGGAGTAGGAGGTAAGTGGAAATGATGTGTGAAAAACGTGTAAAAGAGTTTGGCAGTAAAAGAAAGGAGAGCAAAGGTTATGTATTTTTCTTTTAAACATGAACCCCAAATAAGGATCTTACAACAGATTTTTGGGTCTCTTCTGTGGACAATATTAACTCTGGGGGAAGTATTGGGATTTGGGAGACATATCTTATGTGTTTTAAGGATGATGGGACAGAATTTTTGAGGAACCACCATAGAAAATCTAGGATGTCTACTTGCTGAATATTATCTGTCTAGAGAAAACATGGCTGTTACTGAAATAGAAGACAGAGTATGAGAGCAAGGGCTCTTGGCTGTTAAGAATGGGTCAGAGGAAAGAGACTAGTGGGTGCAGCTTCAGAAAGGAAGCAGGATTTCTTTTCTTCTAAAACTACAGTGAAGGCATGAAGGATGGATGGAGACAGAAGTATGTTGATGTGGGTAAATCAGGCATTCTTAGATTTTTGACCTCAGAAAAATAGGACTTGAAGTCAACTACTGAAACTAAGGTTTAGAGTGTAGGATGGAATTTCTTTCTTTGTTTATTCATTCATACATTCATTCAGCCAGCATGTTAAGTACCTATCATAAACTGTGGTAGGCCTGTGGGATTTACAAATGCATAGGTCCGTCCCTGGCCCAGAGTAGCCACTATTTTGTGTTTAGAAGGGAGTCAAGGTTAAGGAACTGAAAGTAGTGCAGAAACAACAGAAGGTGAGCATTGAAAACCAATATTGGGCCATCTAGGAACCAGATCCTAATAGGTAAGCTTCTCCCCAAGCTTGGTGGAGGAGCTGGTATTGTTGGCACTCTGGGAAGATCGGGGAAAGGAGAATGGTGGAAGTGACACTCAAAGTGCTGGCCATGGTGTTAAAGCTAGGAAGGAAGATTTGTGCACCTAGAGAGAGAGCTGATGGTTTCATAGACAGAGAAAAGGTGAGATCTTACAGCTGGGTCTTGATGCTCAGTCTGGCATACGGCATTGAGTGAGGCTGTATGTCTGATAATGGAGTAAGATTTTGGCCTAATCCATCCTGGGTATCCTTAGGAAAGTCATTTTGCCTGATCTATCTGAATCAGCTGTTTCTACAGAGACAAATCCACCTGCAGCATGGGAAACTTGGTGTAATCAGTTGATAGGTTACTCTCCTCGCAGGTTACCTGCATCCAGATTTGCCAGAGGCTGCCTTTGCACCACACCAGTCTATGCTGTCTTCCATAAGCAACATCAGGAAAAGAAAAAAAAATCTTCAAATTATCTGCATATGATTATGATGGGATGTGCATGGGCTTTGGGGACATGAATTTGAACACTGGCTCCACTGCTTAAAATAGTAGAGTGAATTTAAGCAAGTAACTTTTCTATTCTGGTTTTACTTCCCCAGTCTGTGAAATGTGTTCAGTAATGATTGTTTCCCAGGATTGTTGTGAGAACTTAGTGACATAATAGAGGTAAAACAGTTAACATAGTGCCTGCCCTAACTCAGTACTCATGAAATATTGCCTCTTTCTCCCTTTTATTAGAAATAAGCACAACATTGCTGTAAGATTTGAAATCTAGCAGCACAGGTGGCTGAGCTGACACCTGTTTCTTAAAGACATGCAGGGACCCACTATGGTTTCTCAACCTTATATGATGGAGTTTATCTGAAGTCACACCTCCTTCCCTTTTTTCTCCCATCCTTTGTGGTCTCAGGAACAGGATGTCCCAATAACAACATAGCTTAGTTAACATCTTCAAGACCCTTGGCTGCAAATGACAGGATCCCAACTTAAACTAGCTTAAGCAAACTGCAGGACTTTATTGGCTTAGACAGCTGGGAACTTTGGGGCTTCAGGTACAGCTGGATCCACAAGGTTCAAATCATGCTTTCCAGGTTCTTTCTCCCAATCTTCGATTCTTTCTGTTTTTCTCCTTGTGGTATGGATATTGACCTTTGCGTCCCAGATTCATGTCATCCTAGCCTACAGACTTCAGCATGGGGGTGGGGTAGGGAGGAAGACACTTTTTTTCTCCTAGTGTCTACATACACTAAGTTTAGCAAGAGATTCCGATTGGCCCTACTTGGGTCCTATGCCCACCCTCAGAATAACTGTTTTTGTAATAGTGGTATGGGTGGAGGGATGGGGAAATTGAGAACTCTAATCTGGCCCAGCCTGAGAGATATGCCCACTATGGGGAAGGGTGGCAGGAGCAGGGCAAAGTGATTGATAGCCCCACCAGGACTACAAAGAATAGTGGAAGGATGAGGGTGCTAAGCAGACAAACTACAGCTCTCCAATAAATACAGCCACCTGACATCACTCCTCTGTAGCAGTCATGATGTGCAGTGTAATGTAGAACACTGTGGAGTGGCGAGGTGCACTGTCTCATGGGGAAGATAAACTAACGTGGCATACCCCGGAGAGGTGTGGTACACAGTTGTAAGGTAAGACACTGTGGGGAGCTGAGGGACATTGTGATGAGAGGCAGTGTGGACAAACACAAACCAGAGAGCTCAGCCTCACCTTCAGCTGCTGCTCCGCCTTCCCTCCAGTCTCCCATCACTGCCAATTTCCTGGCCTGTGCTCTTTTCCTTGCATTGTACCGGGGCCTCCCTCCACACACTTGGCTATTTCCTCACTGAGCACCTCCTTTCTCAAGCCAACCCCTGCAGCTGAGCAGCATTTCATATGCTTTCTTTGGGGAAGATACAACACTGATTATATCATATTACAGCACTGGGCATTTAATGAGAGCTTGATGGAGGAACGGGTGAGAACGCATTACCAACAGGATGAATAGAGCAAATAACCGAACATCCTCACATTCAACAAACATTTATTAACACGGAAATGAATACGGCTTGGCCCCTGTTCTCGGGATGCTCGGTGCAGAGGGGCAGACAGTCACAAAGCTACAGTAGAATCACAGTAGAATAAGTACTATCACTGAGGTATGGACAAAGTACTTTGGAGGCACAGTGAGAGGAACAGAGGAAGGGAGGAACAATTTTCCCATTTATACCTGCCTAGAGCATTCAGGAAATGCTCCAGAGAAGTCATCGGTGAGTTGGATCTTGAAGGAGGAGTAAAAGCCACCCGGTGAACAGTAGAGGAAGGAGCCCTGCAGGCTAGGGCTCAGAGATGTAGGTAAAGCCAGGTAAGTGAAGGGTTCAGGGAGCCAGGCATGAGTGACAGAATAAGGAAATAAAAAAGGAAGAAGGAATGAGCAGAAGGACTGCCAAGCCAAACCCATAGCTCTGCTGAGGAAATTAAAGGTCTTGTTTCCCCATGAGGCAGGTAGAGGGAAAGAGGAGGGTGAAAGGGCCCCAGATATGGGTCCCTGTCACTTCCTCAATCAGGCCATGGGGCTCAAACTCCAAAGCTAGAGCTTCACAGTTGTGATATAATTTCTCTAAACCACCAAATTATCAAAAGCCCCCTTTCAGAAGCCAAGAATTTGCATGAATAATGCAGTTCTAAATGGGAGAGTCCCTAATGTTTTCATTTTTCTCAGATGCAGTTGATTCTCCCTAAGAAGTAACTCTACTTCCTCCAGGAAATCATATGGGGTATGGAATCTGAGAGGGGAAGGTGGGCTAGTGTTCAGGCCTTGCAGCCATCTCATAAGTGGATGGGGAGATAATGATTAAAGTGTCTATTTCTTTTTCCAAATGTATTGATGTATCAACATAAAACTAAAAAATATATATATATATACTCACAAACCCTTTTGTCTTGTTATTCCTGTCTTCTCCATTTACTTCTTTCATACCCGTCTGTATTTCAATATGCTTAAATAAAAAAATAAAACCTTTTAAACTTTTCATTTTAGTATTTTTTTCATTTGAATGTTTTTAAATTTTTACTTGTTAATTTTTATGTAAATGCTTTTCTTTTTAAAAGTTTTAAACTTTTTTCTTCTATCCTTATTTAAATATTTAATGTTTTCATTTAAATATCTCAAATTGAATTTATCCAAGGTTCTTCTTATATTTTAAATTCTCTATTTTCCTTTCATTTTTCCTTTTTAATTTTTTCAAGTTTTTAAACAAATTTTGTCTTTTTGTTTTGAATTGTTCTAAATTTTCCTTTTAAAATTTTTCTCTAAACTTAAATTTGAATTTTCATTCCATTTTGTATTTTTTGAAAATTTATTTCTTAATCATTATAGCCATAATTGTATTAACCTTTGATTTTTCAATACATATATTTTATGCTTTAATTTTAAAAGATCTATTTCCATTATTTTTCCTTCATTTTAAACTTTTACTTTTTAAGATATTCCTTTGTTTTTTTAATTTAAAGCTTTTCTCTCACACTTTTTGTAAACTCATTTTTAACCTTATTCCTTGTTTTATTCATTGTACCTTTTTTAAACTTAAGAATTTCTAAATTTTGTTTTAAACATTATTTCAATAATTTTGAAGCTTTTTTAAGTTAAAATATTATTTTCAATTTTTAAAATATTTCTTTTTAAAATATCAACTTAAAATTTTCTCAACATTTAAAAATGTTTTTCTTTTAAAATTTTAAAAATGTTTTTTTCTTTTTAAATGTTTTTATCTTAAAGGTTTTAAAATTTTCTTTTAAAATATTATTTTTCCTTCAAACTATTTGGCTGGTCAGCCACAGCTGGAACACCATCATGAGGCTTTTTGCTGATGAAGGAATACTCCCTGACTTCGCACGATATTTCTGTAGAAACAAATGATATACAGAAGCATCAGAATACCTCTATTCCCACTCTCCCCACCTAGAGCATTCTTTTCATTTAATTATGCTTTATGTGACCATTTTCAACCTTTTCTCCCTCTCTCCATTTCTTAAGGCTAAATGGTCACTGGTTAGTATTCATTTTTTTCTTCCTACAGACCCATGGGCCATGGTAAAATAGGTTCTCTATTATCAAGGTTCTAGTTGTCATATAGGTGTTATTGTCATTGTCCATTCCAGGTAGGTTTTTGTGTTACTTCAAGAGGTGCTCGTTGTTATAAGGGTATGTTGTCATTGTCCATTCCGGGTAGGTG
This sequence comes from Daubentonia madagascariensis, assembly GCA_023783475.1. Taxonomy (NCBI): domain Eukaryota; kingdom Metazoa; phylum Chordata; class Mammalia; order Primates; family Daubentoniidae; genus Daubentonia; species Daubentonia madagascariensis. The sequence goes on along the minus strand of JAKFHU010002149.1, from coordinate 5,566 downwards.
TGTCTGTCACTTCAGAATCCTTGCCTAATCACTTTTTCCTTTTTTCTGGTAGGTGGTCTGGTAAGACTAGTCTTTCTCTAGACCCTGTTTGTGATAGAACAGTAAATACCCTTCACTGTAGAGTAAGTCCTCAATGGTAGCCTTGGTGATGATGGCATCATCACAGCTGAACCACTGGTCTTTTTGTTGCCGGATAAAACTGGTATAGTGGCCACTTTCCAAAGTTCCATGGTGATTAATCACTGCAAACAAGGAATACTTATTCTCGTTGGGCACACAATCTGTTGGTGGCTGGCCTTCTTTCATTCTGCTCTCTTTAGTAGAGGCCAAAAACGGAGTCATGTCCAGCTCCAAGGGAAAGGAGATAAAGGTATTAATCTTTCGCCTCTGTTTGCCTACATGTTCAAACCGCTTGAGATGAAAACAGGCCACAATGGGTAATTTTTTCATTGTGAGCTGTTTGGTAGACTCCTGGTAGCTTTGGCAACTACTGCATTTGATTTTGGCACTGCTTCCTAGGTGCTCTGGCCTTGTAAACCACTGCAGGCAGTCTGTAAGTGAGGGGATTCCTGGTATGTGGTCATTCCTGCTCACTGTGCTGTCAGCCCTCTCTGGGCTCTGGGAACTGAATGTGGCACAAGAGCCAGGCAAGTCCAAACTGATATCCCAGCATGGGTCTATGGTGGTGGAGACGCTATGGCAGGCTTGACATGTGACATCTGACTGCAAGCCACCCGTAAAGATTTGGTCTATGATGCAGTTACAGCAGTTGGGGTTATTGGCCTCCTGCCCAACACTATCATCTTTGCTGTGTCTATGTAGCACATCTAGTATTGCAATGAGGAATTCATGGGCATCCTGCTGCCTGTACCCTGCTAAATGTTCTGCATGAATCCATATCAGGTGCAGTAACTTATAGGGAATGTGAGGAGTTCGGCTCCCAGAGTACATAGCATGAAAAAGCGAAGACATTTCACAGACCAGACACAAGCTGGGGCTTGTCATTATACATTTGTGCTTGTCAGAGAGAAAGAAATCTTTCAGTAGAGGAATATGGGTAAGGGCCTGGACAATACAATTCATAAAACAGGTGTTCCCAAGATTGATTAGCCCTCTCAGGCCTACAGTATAGACTGATTTTTTTCTCCTCTTTTTCTTGGGTTTCACCAATTTTGGCTCCTCTTCCTTTGTCTCACAGGTTGATTGCTTCTCTTCAACCCCTGATGTCATAAACTGTTGATGAGAAACGTCTGTTGGGGTGGAAGTTAATAATTTCAAAATTTTCACTTTTGTTTCTTTGGCGATCTGTTCTATAGCTTTGTCATACACATAATCCCTACATATAAAGCAATATATAACCCCATGATAGAGGTCTACAGCTAAATTGTGCTGTTTTGTTTCTGCATGTTTGTGAATATGTTTCTCAGTAAAGCAGCCAAAAAAAACACAGGAGAGACAAGAGTGGAGTCTGTTCATATGAGTACTACATACATGACAGATGCATGACTTTGCCTTACGTTTCCTAGTCTCTGGAGTTCCACTCCAAACGAAACGCTGATAGATGAGCCTCAGGTTCTTCTGCCAGTTCTTAGCTACTTTAAAGCTCTCCACATGAGAGCAGCCTGTGGGACCCTGATCAAACTCTACCTCCAGCAACCAGTCCCCTAATCCACCTCGGTCCCCAGAGCCGCCTGGGTCACCAAAGCAGCTTCTCCGCGTCTGGGGCCTGGATCCTGGCCGGGATCTACGCCGGGACCCGCGCCAGGCCCGGGGCCGCGGTGGGGGCGGCAGCGGGGGCGGGGGCGGGGGCTGGGCTGGAGGCGGGGGCGGGGCCAAGAGCCCCGGCTGGACTCGGGAGCGGGCCCGGGATTGGGGCCGCGGGCGGGGCTTGCGGCGCGAGGAAACGAGTGAGGAGCTGCTGTGACAGCGAGGGGGGGTTGAAGGGAGCACCTTCTCGTCGCCGCAGCTGCAGCTCCACGTCAACTTCTCCTCTGGCGCCAGCTTACGCTCCTGTAATGGCTCCAGCTTCATCTCCTCAGCTTCCCGGCCCGCATACACCTTCGCGGCCCCCACCGCCGCCACCTCCTCCATTTCCCCCGCCTTCTCGGCCGCCTCCTCGGGCAAGGCTCCTCCCCCAGCTCCCGGGCTCCAGCGGGCCCCGGAGCCGGAGGACAAGGAAGTTTCTCGCACCTGGGCCATCAGCTCACTGCCCGGCCTGAGGAGAAAGGCGTCCGGAAACGAGCTGCGACTGTGGATGGAATGAGACAGGGACATCTGTGAATGATATGCCCAGCGTCATGGCCGCGGTGCGCGGTTAGCGCCCCTGGGACCCCTCCCACCGGCCCTTGAGCTCAGCGGGCAGCTGCTGCGGGCTCCACCCACTCAACTGAGAGGCTCCAGGGGCTGGTGTGGAGACCTAGGCGGTTACCTGGTTTAAAGGAGATCGGATCGTGCGGGGGCGGGGGACTAGGGAGAGGAGGAAAGAAGGGGGTGGGGGTGGGAGACGGTTTGAGCTTTAGGGTGGAAAGGATGGAAACTTCTTTAAAAAAGGCGCCACCCTCTGACTGCCTTTTCTGCGCCTTGCGCAGCCTCGCTTTGGTACAGCTTCCTCTGACGTTCTTTCCTTGTATCCTAAAAAACACTTGAGTCAACATTTTATCTTAAAAAATGGCTGAATGGAGGCCACCTTTGGAAAATGGACTCAGGGGAAGAAAGTGTCCCCCTGCTCCTACCTTACCTACGCTCCCGTGACCCGATGTGTTCCACCCTATGCCGCTGCCCCAAGCGCACCTTCAGTCCGCCTGGCTCTTGCGCCCTCTCACGCTCTTTCCAGCTTGTGCTCTCACACCCCTTTGCTTGTTTCTGCGTCCTCATTTCCTATGATTTCTCCTAGAAATCTCGGACTGCTACTCCCTCCCTCCCTCCACGCGTTCGCCACTCCCACGGCTACGCTCATCCTCAATGCTCTACCACCAAAGTCCCTGCTCCCTTCCCCCACCTGGCCCCCGCAACGCCCCCAGCCCCGCTGTTTGTTTTAAAGGTCTGGGTTACCTTAGGCCCCAGGCGCGTGATATAAAACGTCAGCAACTGCTGCTGTCCAGGCGCTCTTCAGCCAGCCTTCTCTCCTGACCTCTCCTCAGGGCTGGTCACAAGGGGGCCGCCCCCTGGCCCCTCCCCTCTCTACGTGCAGGGCCCCCAACCCCGGATTCTGCCCTCCTGCAGTGATGAATGGCACTGCTGTCCCGCGCATGCAGACAAACCTCTTCCTCAAACAGACTCTGCTGGAGGCTACAGCAGCTACACATTCTAGAGAAAGCCCCTGGAATGGAGGCTAGGGCCTCACCTGGCTCCAGGCCCACTCTCCACAGAAAAAGCTTCATCCGGATGGGGGTACAGGCTCCCAGGGATGGCAACTCTCTGGCGGGAATCCCTCAGGGACATGTCAGAGTCTGATCTCTGGGAGTTAAGGGGAGAGAGGGATGTTATCTTGGAGTGTGGGAGAGAGGAAGCACAAGCAAAGCCTTCAGGCTCAGACAGACTTGAGCCCAGGTACTTGCTGGCTGTGTGACCTCAGATAAAAGGCTTCACCTCTCTGAGCCTTAGTTGTGTCATATTTTAGACAAGAATTGAAATAATACTCCTAATCTGGTGTGAAGACTAACTCATAGTACATATAAAGTAAAAGATCTTTATGGCAAGCTTTCTCTCTCACACCACTCCTCGGTCCCCACCTTAAAATCAGCATCCAGCACAATGCCTGATACATAGAGTGGAGGAGGAGAGAGCATCTTTCCCTTTCAAAGCTCTCTCAAACTTCTTGCTCAGATCACCTGATCACCCCTTCCAGGCAGTTCATGTATAGTAAAATGCATTCTAGAAACGCACATCGATCCATTTGCTACTGTGCTAGCATGTGCTGTAAGAATCAAGGAGTATGACAATTTCTGTCCTCAAGGAGGTCATAGCCCAGGAGAATTTTCCTTCCCTTTGAAAGATCCAGCATCCACAGCGACGAGGCCCAGGAAAGCCATCTCTAGGACACGTAGCCCTTCCTGTCCAATTGCAAGAATATTACTGCTTATCAGTAAGGATGTTTAATGCTACATTTAATCTCTCTGGGACAGTCATACACCTCCCTTCACAACCTCAGGATTAGGATTCAGCTCTCTCAGGCTCAGAGGTAGCATCTAGTAGATGCCTCCCCACAATGGATGTTAGTGACTTGAGGGCTTGGAATAGATTTGTCCAAATCTCAGCCACTTAGAAGTACCCAGATGGAACGCGCTTTGGAATTCTAGACTAATTTATGCAGGAAAATCTGTCTTCTCTCCCCTATGGAAGGGCATTTGCTCAGTCACAGATACAAAAGAGTTACTCCTTTCTGGGTTAACAGACCTAGAAGAAAACGCTGACTCAGTCATTTGCTAGCTATACCAACTGTGGCTTGAATCCTAGCTTCTCTGAGACTGCCTTCCATCCTTTATGCACGCAAGAAGGACACAATTTATAAATGCTTCTGTCTTCTGAGCCTCCGTTTTGTCATGTATAAAATCAGAATCATGAGAATGCCAGCCCCACCTAGAAACATTTATTCAGCAGGTATGTAAGGAGCACCTACTACTGCGCCAGGGGCAATGAACGCAAAACTAAACAAAACTGGGGAAAAAAGCAATTGAATCAGAGTCCCTACCTGAGGTCCCCATCGGGAAATGCACAGGCCTTTTCTGAGATGATTAATTTTAGTTAATAAACACCTAAGGAACACTTGGAATCAGCAACGGAACATTTGGGAACTGGGATTGTTACAGTGCTTCAAAAAGTTTATGAAAACAGCTGTTATTGAGCCAGACATGCCCCTTAAATTGACTCATACTCGACCATTAGCAAACAAATGATTTCTCCGTCAATAAAGGCCCCACAGGAAAACCTCAGACCCCATGACACATCGTTTTTGTCCAAATCGGAGTGAGTGGGTCTGGATGGTTGGGACCTTTCTGGAGTCCACTGGTTCTCCACAAATGAAGCTGCGATCTTAATCTCCTAGTGGACCTAATAAAACAGATTGCTAGACCCCACTCACAGAGTATCCGATTCACTGGGTTCGGGTGAGGCCCAATAATTTAGGTTTCCAACACTTTACCAGCGAATGAGGATGGTGCTGGTACAGAGACCACACCTTGAGCACCACGGCTGTGGGTTAATGTACAGAGAACCCTAGGTCAAGGCAAACTGGCTTCAGTACCAGGAGCCATTCCAGAGGGGGCTGGTTTCCCAGGACTATTTTATCTTGACTTCTCTTCCAGACTTCTAGGTGCAGTTGGTGCTGGGAGTAACTTGGGGGGGGGGTGGTTTACTAAAAAGCAGGATCAGGAAAAAGCCTGCTTCTGTGCTCCTGGTTCCTCAGGACCTTAAAGACCAGCCCTGAAACCTCACACAGCCTTCTTTCTCCCAACCTGGGCCTCTTCCCCTCAATGACCTCACTGCTCTGAGGCCAGCATCCCAAAAGGCAGACTTGCAGCCGTTGCCTGCCCCTGACTAGGGCCGCAGGGAGAGTGCCATGGACTGG